>LGRX02034375.1:0-23807 GCA_001247695.2 Cymbomonas tetramitiformis | reverse complement strand
AAGAGGAGACGGGAGGGTCCAACGCAACGCGCCTTCATTCTAATACATTTTTTCCTAGTGCAGTATGGAGTGCGGATCCCCCCCTCCATATTTAAAGGCTCCGCTTAAAGACGGTGAGCGCACTGAGGGGGGTTATAAATGCAGTAATAAAACTAATAATAGGGTGTTGAATTAAAAAAAAAATGGAAAACGTTGGGGGGCTTTAGGCCTTTGGCTCCCGCGAAGGCTGGGGCTTTGGGCATTGGGTCAAAACCCCCAAACGATTTCCGGGCCAATTTTTTTGAAATTCAACACGCTATAAGGGGGGGAATGAGAAGGAAGCGAGGCGTTTCCGCCCCCGCTTAGTGATATGGTGTTGACTTTTAAAAAAATTGGCCCGGAAATCGTTTGGGGGCTTTGACCCAAAGCCCAAAGCCCCCCCCCCGGCCTTTCGTTTTTTGGCAACGGTTTCCAACTCTAAATTCAACACCCTATTATTACTGCATTTATAACCCCCCTCAGTGCGCTCATCGTCGTTAAGCGGAGTCTTTAAATATGGAGGGGGGGGTCCGCACTCCATACTGAACTTTTTTTTTAAAATGCATTATAATTAATTAAATATTACATACTTATATTTATTGCCGATCAGCCGTAATAATATTTATACGTATTCGTTCACTGTTAACTTGTTCACTACAGTTCTTGCATCATTAATTTCCTCGTCCAGAATGCCATTCTGGACGAGGATTCTGCCCGCGCGCGAACTTTGCATCTTTATTCCTAAATCCTCAAAAGCGACCATTTATATATCATTTATACTGATCTTCAGAACAAGGAACGAGGAACAAATTTTCAGCCACCTCCAGAGGTGTCTCAAACTTTTCTCCTCGTTTTGTGGAGTCCTCGCGCTGGGCAAGCGAATAAATTTGAGCCACGTGGAGTCATATCTGCCGAGTTCAGAATTTCAAACCGAGCTCGGTTCAGCCTGATGTTGCGTCCCAAGCACCGCTTAATAACTTGATATTTCTGCTACGGTGAGCCTATGATTATGATATTATTCCGAAGTTATAAGACCTATAACTTCGTAATGATACTTTCCATTGTGTTTTCCGCAGTGAACTTTTTTATTGGACATGATGAGCGCGTGCGTAAAGATCCCCGCACGTTTTCATCATTGTACCGCTATAAACGGGACAATTGGAACAAACGTTTTGCAGTCTCAAACTTATGAGTGTTCGAACAGCGTGCAACTCTCTCCAACACTTTATAAGTATGTAGTGAAGTTAGTTTCAGTCGCTGTCTTGAGCATCCGCAGAAACGCGGATGCCCAAAACGCGTTTGAAGTCCGCAATGCGAACCCCCTTCGCGGCTTGCTCACATCCGCGAATACGGATGGAATAACGCCAAACGCGCTATCACGCAACGTTAACTTAAGTTAACTTTGCGTGAAAACTTGGCGGAGACTCATCTCTGTACATCTCGCTACGCAATCGTTTAGTACCGCAAGGGTACTCACTCCCGGCGAGCATCCTAAAACGCGAAGTACGGCTTCTTTCGCTACGTTTCGAGTGTCAAACGACGCACATATATCACAGTGAAAACATGTTTAAAATGTTGTGATACATGTTGCGAAATTTGCAAAGTAATTGCCAAAATTCATGTGCGGACAGCAGCCCGACGCATGTTTCAAAGGGTCCTTCCGGGTCAACGCGGTCGGCTATCTGACGTGGAACTTGGTTTTTCCGACGTGTCACTCCGAATTTCGGGAACTTCCGTGAGAAGATGCAAACCCCGATGCTCCTCACTCCTCGATTTATGTCCGGAAATTTTTGCGGCCACAGTTCCAAGAACTCCTCGCGCGTGCCCTCGCGATGCCTCGCGGTCCTCAGAATTTAAAATGAGGAATTTAATGATGCAAGAACTGTACTGTTCACTGTTCACTTGTTCGATAGGGTTTAAATATTCGGGAGAACTCCTCGTCCTCGGGCGATCGCTTGACGCATACGCCTGTAGAAAATTATACCCACGGTTTTGCCGGCGGACGAGCGGACAGGTTCACGACATTCGTAGTTTTCTGAGGCCCGTCGTTAGTCCTGGTTTGGGAATTTCGACGACATGTCGCTCTGTCGCGTTTTTGATCGCGGCGATTTGATTGGTTGAAAAATTCTGAAAAGCGACATGAAGACATGCGACAGGGTCTACATGATCTTTTTGGGGTCGACATGATCTCTGCATGTCTTCGAAAACGAAAGATCATGTAGACCCCAAAAAGATCATGTAGACCCATTTTGTCTTCTTTTTGTCGTCCTATGTCGCGTTAATTTAAAATCTATCGTTAGATCAAAACTTTTTTAAGGGCGCACAGGCATTTAATGTCGCGCATGTCGTTCATGTCGGTTTTCGGGTTCCACGTCGGCAAAAAGACATGACCGCGTTTTGTGGGGGAAAAGCGAAATAGTGAATCTAGCACGTGCGTTTCAATGATCGAGGCATTTGTGCCACCCGATGGGGGGAAAGAAATATAAATCCGGGCGCCACGTACGCACGGAACGTCATGCAGTCCAGAGAAATTCCATCGTTGTTCCTGGTCACGCGACAGCGACATCCGACACGACACGACGACATGCCGACATCGCGACAAAGTTCCCAGACCAGGACTAACGACGGGCCTGAATTAGTTCGATCTGCTCGGTGACATGAGCCGCGTTCACAGTTTCAGGTCGTGACACGCCAACTCATCTACTGCTAGGTCTATCTGCTCGATACCTTCACGAGTATCGTGTATCCCTTCCCTTTTTTAAGTTGGTAATTTGCTTTGGTCCTAGAACATAAAGAGCAGAGGTTGTTTGTCAATACGTTTGCAGTGGCATACGTATTAAAGTGAAATACAATCACTGAACTAATACCTCCAACAACAAGCATCATCGCTGTTTGCTCGCTTCTGAGTGGAAAGCTCTTACTTCTCACAAATGGAGAACAATGTGCGTGATGGAGGCGTGCAGGATGTCTGTATTGTGGGTGGAGGCCCAGTTGGTATGTTTACTGCAATGATGCTTGCGAACAACGGAGTGAAAGTCAGTCTCTTTGAGAAGTCTGACAAGTTATATCATGCCCCTCGAGCCGTCA
This sequence comes from Cymbomonas tetramitiformis, assembly GCA_001247695.2. NCBI lineage: Eukaryota > Viridiplantae > Chlorophyta > Pyramimonadophyceae > Pyramimonadales > Pyramimonadaceae > Cymbomonas > Cymbomonas tetramitiformis. The sequence goes on along the minus strand of LGRX02034375.1, from coordinate 20,702 downwards.
ATTTTGCACCTGACATCGTGCGTGCAAATCGCTTGTTGGGAAAACATGAGTTGTCCAAACTGATTGAGCACATACATTCTGGTGGTATCATTATATATAATGACTTCCCGCACAAACCGACAACCCAGAAGCTTTTAGATACTTCAACACACGAGTATATGGAAGAGATGCTTGAGCGCATGATACCGTTCGGGAACATGAGCACATTCCACCAGCCGACCGTAGAGTCCTGGTGGCGTGATAGACTTGAGGAACTGGAGAGTTCAACTGTGTACACGAGCTGCACTGTTCTGAAGATTTTTCCTGCAGATGGGGATAACCTTACCAAGGTTCTGGTGGACACTAAGGAAGGCGATCTCGTGCAGTTCAAATGCAAGGTTACTGCCCTTTTGTTGTATTCTGTAGATTTCTTGTATTCACCACGTATTTGTACCTTTTGATTAGCACATTGTCACACAAGAAACGGGTGAGCGTCGGCAAACCTGGTAGAACTCTGGATCGGCGCATTTTCGTGGTAGTTCTTAGCCGTGTGCAGTGGTTATCTGCTGAAAACCCTCTTAAAACTTTGAGTGTCAGAACGTACTTCGGGCTTCTGAATCGTTGTAGCTTGCGAAGCTCACTCGCTTTTCCTTTTGCATTCGGTGCCGCGTTGCCAAAGTTTTTCCAAGTGAAAGTGAGTTACGGCATCAGGGAGCTCTTCATCGAACTTTCGCCCTCGAACTTTTCGAATAACAAAACGGCAGATATCTGGAACACGAAGTGCAGTTCTTGTGACTATTGGTATAGAACTCGAGCAAGTTGAACTGGTACCACTTTGACCACCACTGCTCTCGGTTTTCTCCCCTAGAGTTCGATGGGTAATGTCTGGTTATCGCGCCGATCCTTACACGGTTGGTAGCATCCTTACCGAACTACTAACGTCGTCTTTGGTGGGGCTTACACGGCACTTTCTGCCTTCGGGAACAGTACTTATTTTGCGCAGATGGCGGGAAGAGTGGGTGCCGCAAGGGCTTGGGTATCAAATACGAGGGGCCCAAGTGCGCTCTTGGATACAGGCAGGAGTAAGAATGTCTAACCTTCACCAGCCACATTTGGTTTGTTTTGTTCTCTCTGTTCGGTGTGTTAACTTTCACCCGTCCCTGCGTCCCGGGACTTTGTACTGCAAGCGATAGGCACATGCGTCACACAGGTGCTGCAAGTATAACCGTGCTGTTTTGGCTGCTGTAATATAGCGTTCTGAACTGAGTGTGGAGGAAACACCCACAGTGCGGCAGTTTTTCTTACGAGAGTGCTGGAAACTTAGTAACGTTTTTCTCAACATAACTTGCCTTTACTTTCACCTGATGTCACTCGGTCTATGCCGGTTTTGACCTTTCTTTCTTTTGGTTTGCCAGGTGCTGTGTCCTCGACACGCAGATCTCGCCAGAGCTTCTGAGGCGTGCAGATTATCGTCACTTAGATAAAAGTTTCTTTTGCAGCAGCCCGGATCGAACTGGCGTGTATTACATTTCACCCTCCTGCCTGAACAATTTCGTGTGCCTCGCTGCGAGAAAGTGTTGACCTGCTTCGCTGATTCCTATTCAAGCAAACTTCCAGCACCCATCTAGTGGATTCGATTGAGGAGATCAATTTGTTATGAGGGTGCAACGCTTCTCGCTGTGTGTCTAGTGAGGTGCTGGCATATTGCTCGGTCACGCGGGTGTAGGACGTCTCGCTGTGTGTCTAGTGAGGCACTAGCACATTGCTCGGTCACGGGGGTGTAGGACGTCTCGCTGTGTGTCCCTCACTCGTGCGTGCGCTGAGCAAGTGTGCTGCAGTGCAACATTTGGCAAGTATTTGCCGACCATGTGCTTTCCCTGAGGAGGATACACTGAGGTCTCTGCTGCCCCCGCAGGATGATCATTTTGCCCGGGAAAGGCAGAATCCGCGTGGAGTATACTCTGAAGGAGGGGGAGACCGCCAAGGACTTTGACGACCCTAAAAAGGTGCAGTGGACCCTGCAGGCTAATGCTCACGCTCCCCTGCTGGGATGCCGTGGGAGCTGCTGAACGGTGTGAGGGCCTTGGAGTGAAGGGATATGCCTCGCGCCCTGAGTGTTTCCTTGCACCTTGTATCAGTGCCCCCAAGGCCTCTGTGGACGCTGTGCGGGCGCTGTGTGTAGGTGAACGAGCTTCTTCGCGAGTGGGGCCTCAAATCTGCGGACAGAGAACATGTCAAGATCTTGCGGCAAGTGGTTTACCGATTTCACTCCAGTGTGGCGGAGTTCTGGAAGGTGAACCCCGTACCCAGAGGGCTTGGTTGGCCTCGCATGTGCGTTACATGTGTCTGGCAGGTTCGCTCCTCCAGTGTGGGCTGCTGGTTTCAAAGGGGACAGTGGCAGTGAAATACTCGAGTGCTGCTGGCAGGTGGGTAACGTCTTCCTAGGAGGGGACGCCGCGCATTGCCAACCTCCCTGGCAAGGTCAGGGACTATGCAGCGGCATTCGGGACGCGCTCAACCTGGGGTGGAAGGTGCATTCCTATTTCATACCGGGCCCTCCTTTTGTCTCTGTGCCGGCCACGTATTGCGGGAGACTTACAATCAGTGCCGCGCTTGTGATGATGTGGCGGCCGCAGATCTCGTGGGTGGTGAAGGGGAAGGCTTCAGCCAACATCCTGGAGACCTATCAGAGTGAACGTTATGCCAACCAAATACACGTCATTGAATCCAATATGAAAATGGGCAACTTCTTGAACAATACGAGCTGGTTTTTTAACAAGACACGCGATAACATGCTTTATATGCTGAACTCGATGCTGCCGGTGATGCAACGCCTCCCATCATTCAACGCACTCTTATTCGGATCACTTCATGTGAGGAAATGGAATGGACATCGTATGACTGTCTGGAAACCATCGCGCATTAACATCTACCTGCTGCTCTCTCGGCACTGGGCGCGCGTGCCTTGGATGCCCGCCTCGTCGCTTTAGTCTCTTGCACCTCCACACGCCACCACTCTCTCTATTCTTCAGCCTTCTTCACCATACAACAGCTCAATCTCGCCGCGCGGCTGCGAGTTCTGCGACAGACATGAGACTTGTCTCCCCTTTACCTAATACAGAGACTGGTTGTTTGCACTGCAGGCTAAGGTTATTGGTAAAATTGCTGGTAAATCGCCTGATATATATATTTCTGACGGCATCCTGAGCCAGATCAGCGCGGAGGGACCGGCAAAAGCAGTGCACGGGACCTTCTTGCCAGGTCCAACGGTGAACGTGGTCTGCCGTGAGATGCCGGGTGACGCGTTTACCCCTCCCATCAAGGAGGACACAAACATTCCGCTGGATTTTGTAAGCCCCCCCCTTGCTCATCACCTCTGTGAGAGAATCAAGCAGCCTCACTTGTGCGCCTAACTTGTGCCTATGCTGGAAAAACATTCTCATATTTCACTAGTGCGCTCTCAGCGGAACCCAGTGCATAGTCTGGGGAACTGGGTGGGAACGGTGCTGGACTGTGGCTGGCGCTGAGTGGGGAAGTGTTACTTGTGCAGACGCTGGGCGCACACAACTTTACTGTACTTTGGATCGCACCGATGTGCGACCACTATAATCTTGAAGAATGTTTTTCCAAGGTAAATCTTCACCCTGCTATTGGCTGAGCCCACCCTGCGCTTGCTCACGCAGCGAGACCTGTTCACAGCGTGTGGTGTACAGTGTGGGAAAATGCTAATTCGCGGGAATGTGAGACAATGCTGATTTACGGGAATGTGAGACAATGCTGATTTATGCGAATGTCAGACAATGCTGATTTACGAGATAATGCTGATTTATGCGAATGTCAGATAATGCTAAGTTATGCGAATGTTAGGTAATGCTGATCTACGCGATTGTCAGATAATGCTTCCTGACCTCAAGTTTAGGGGCGGCCGCTCTGTGGAAAGACGCAGACCAACAGAACTCTTTGCGTGCTGCATGGTGTACAGCAGCTTTGCCAAGTTCACGGGCGATCCCAGTTGGAAGCTTGCAGAGATCGCCACTCAAGGGTGTGGAGGCGTCTCCTGCAAAGGACGATGCGCTCAGCAGCGTAGAAGGAGTGTCTGCTCGGGGGAGAGTTCTTGCTGATGGGATGGCCTAATCCATGCTGCAGCCCGGGAGGGTGACATGTGCATTGCGGCGCACTGCTGACAGGGCCGAAAGCAGTGTCAAAGACTAAGGCGTGGCTCGGTGCGCGTGCGTATATGTGCAGGAGAGCATCAATTACCTGAAGTCGGTTAATACCAGATTCACTCTCGTCTTGCAGAAGGCTCCGAGTGAAGATAGTTTCTTCTCGTGTGACGTCCCTACTCACGTGGCAGGAAGAGATATAGAGACAGATTTCGATCTTTGTGTGCAGGTGGGACTCGCGTCCCCCTATTCCTTTCATTTTGCCTCGCCATCTTGCCACGTACTATCTTGGAGCCATTGCGGTTGGAAGCATTCCGAGTCACTGAAATGTTTTTGAGGCATTTTGAGCAGACGAGCCTCTGCTCATGAGTGCATTTGATTCATCTGTATGGAATATGCTTTACTAGGTGTTAAGGCGTTCCAGGTATACCATTACTATTAGTGTACTAGGCACGGTCGATCTCAAATGGAGATCTCCACTAGGCCATCTGACCGTAGGATCGTGTGCACGACAGTGCTTCGCTTTTTGCTTCCCAACATGCCACGCCATAAAGCGTAGGTGGCGTCGCGGTAAATGTACGCTTTCACTGCTGACTTCATCCTCTGTTGCTTTCAATGCTGACTTCATCCTCTCTTGCTTTCACTGCAGACTTCATCCTCTGTTGCTTTCACTGCTGACATCATCCTCTGTTTGCTTTCAGTGCTGACTTCATCCTCTGTTGCTTTCAATGTGACTTCATCCTCTGTTGCTTTCAATCTGACTTTTCATCCTCTTTTGCTTTCAATGCTACGACATCCTCTGTTGCTTTCAGTGCTGACTTCATCCTCTGTTCAGTGCTGACTTCATCTCTGTTGCTTTCAATGCTGACTTTATCCTCTTTTGCTTTCAATGTTGACTTCATCCTCTGTTGCTAATGCTGACTTCATCCTCTGTTGCTTTCAGTGCTGACTTCATCTCTGTTGCTTTCAATGTTGACTGTTGCTTTCAATGCTGAGGCATCCCTCTCTTGCTTTCACTACTTTGACTTCATCCTCTGTTGCTTTCAATGCTGACTTCATCCTCTGTTGCTTTCAATGCTGGACTTCTGTCCTCTGTTGCTCAATGCTGACTTCATCCTCTGTTGCTTTCACTGCTGACTTCATCCTCTGTTGCTTTCAGTGCGACTTCATCCTCTGTTGCTTTCAATGCTGACTTCATCCCTGTTGCTTTCAATGCTGTTGCTTTCAATGCTGACTTCATCCCCCTGTTGCTTTCTTTGACTTCATCCTCTGTTGCTTTCACAGCTGACTTCATCCTCTGTTGCTTTGTTACTGACTTCATCCTCTGTTTCAATGCTGACTTCAAATCCTCTGTTGCTTTCCAATGCTGACATCATCCTCTGTTGCTTTCAATGCTGACTTCATCCTCTGTTGCTTTCAGTGCTGACTTCATCCTCTGTTGCTTTCAATGCTGACTTCCATCCTCTGTTGCTTTCAGTGCTGACTTCATCCTCTGTTGCTTTCAATGCTGACTTCATCCTCTGTTGCTTTCAATTGCGGCTTCATCCTCTGTTAAGCAATGCTTGTTGCTTTCAATGTTGACTTTACCATCCTCTGTTGCTTTTTCCTGCTGACTTCATCCCCTGTTGCTTTTCACTGCTGACTGCATCCTCTGTTGCTTTCAATGCTGACATCATCCTCTGTTGCTTTCAATGCTGACATCATCTTCTGTTGCTTTCACTGCTGACATCATCCTGCTCACCAAATTCCGCGCTGCATTTTTTGTGCTTGCATCCTTCACTGGAGGCACCAGGCAATAAGCTGCCTTGCTCGGATGGCAGCATACTTACTTGCTTTCGACGTGCAGGATGTAAATGGCTATTTAACCAAATGGTCCGAAGAGCACACCGCCGAGCTTATCATTGTTCGCCCAGACATGTGCGCACCCCTCTGAAAGCCATCAGCCACAAATATGGAGTGGTGGCTGCTCAAGCAGTGAACCTTTTTTTGCATATATTGATAGCCGTGTTGGTTTTGTACTTTCTAGTGCGCTGGAGGGAGACCCCTCTGTCTTGCTTGATGCTTGAGCTTTTGCCAACATCGTGTAAGCTCTGCCTGGCAAAGGTGGTCAGCGTGCATAGCTCTTTTGCTCAATGTGTGTGATCGGGTTTCGCCTGCACTTATCTTGAAATATGGTGTATCAGGTATATGTATGCGGTCACACCGCATGCACAAGCAGATGCTGTAGTGAGTGAGCTCAAGTTTGATCTCAATGAGAGAGTGTATGCTCACAAGACAATGTCAGACTTACCTGAGGAGGTAGACCTTGACCTTGAACCGGGACGAGAACGCAATTTGTCTGATTACAGCGGTGTTACATCCGAAGTGAAGGATCCCCGTGGCCGCATGTCGTCACAATATATACCCTCAAAACCGGAAAGCAATGAAATCGCACCACCGCAGAGCAATGGCATTGCACCACCGCACAGCAATGGCGCTCCCGTATCTGCTACTTAATCTTAACAGTAGACCTGATGTGAATGAATGGTAAGTAACTGGTGTATTAAAGCCCTTGTCTGCTCGCACATTGCAACAGTTGATATTTGCCCACGTGATGTAGCAAATTTCCAGGATTTCTTTTTTAAATGTTTTAGGAATGGGAATATCATGTAATTCAGTTTGATGCAACTCAAATTTGAGCAAAATTTGCAATAAATTAATGTGTGTGTGCCCGTAAGGCTGATTTTGAAGGTGGGAGTTTGATACTATAAGTTATATGTAATGACAATAGAGTATCAATACGGTATCATGTTTGTGTCGCATGCGACAGATATGCTCATGTAATCGTGTTACATGAGGTGTATTACTACATTCTGAACGGGGGTCGAAAAGTCCGCTAAATAATTTTGTAACCAATATGTCCGAAGCTGTATGATTCATCTATTATTCCTTTGCCATTAACGCTCTATATTATTTATTAGGTATTAATTTTCCGGGAGCAAAATTTGACGATTTCCGGTGCAAACCATGACACCTCGATGCCAGCGCGGATTTCAGGTACAACCGATGCGTGACATGGGCGCATCGCAAGTTAATTGTTCCCGGTACAATGAAGCACGCGGGAGTTGCGCTCGTTGTTAAAACGGAGGCATTCGAAAATCAGTTAGAAACTCTGGCCGTCGTACCTAGGCCAGCATGGTGCAGCTCATCGTAGAACGAAGAACCCGTAGTGCAACGGCTGCGTTTGGTGTTATTGAACCTGGAAATGGAACCTCCTCTACCACCCGGAGGACCAGGCAGCGCACCACTAGGGGTGGGCGGCACCGTAATCGTCAGAGCGCTCGTCGTGAGGGTCAGGGTGACGAGTCAGCTCAGGGACGTCACGAACCAGAACCTCTAACTGAACCTCAAGTGGAGACACCTTCAATTACGATTACGGAAACGAAGAGAACGAACGGACGTGCTATCTTAGAGGATGTTCGGCGTGTGGATAGTGCGCCGACCGAGGAGGAACAGTTGCTTTCGGAAGATTTTTTATTCTGTGATGTTGTTACATCGGGAGAAGGGGTAAACGTGGACCGTGTTGACGACGAAGACGCTGATCAGCTGGAAAGCGTTGGTGGGAATGCCCGCAAAAATGCGCCCATGTGGAGAGAGATTGGGAGGCACTCCACAGATCAGGAGAACGCACCGTTTCTTGCGGAGCTGTGCGCTACAGATGCTTGTCGTAAATGGATAAGGGGGAAGAAGTACGTGGGCAAGACTTACACGTACACCGAAATGCGTTGCGGTATGCGAGCGGCTGGCTTCCAAGTGAAGTTACGTGTGGAAATACGCAACGCAGAATTTGTGACGAAGCAGGTTAGTATATAGAAAGATGATTCTGAATTCATATCCTGCATTTTGTCGCCGATTATATTGTATAGGATATATGTTACATATATAACAACGAACTGGAATGTACATTTTCTGCAGGTTGGCGAGCACAACCATCTGCAGAGGCATAATGGACGTGGCCCGCATCCAGTGCTTATTCCAAAGTTGAAAGAGCATGTGTCACTAGGTACCACAGCAGCGAAAGACTTAGTAGACATGTTGCGCAGCACAGGCCTCGTATCTGAAAGTGTAGGCGAACCCTCATCGGCTCAGCTGCGCACGTTTGTCGCTGGTAACAAGGATAGCTTGCTGCGAGAGGGAAAGCGCAAAACATAATTATGCTGGCCTTCTAGAGATCGTGGAAACTATGAAGGACACCAACGTGAAGAGTCTTGAGGACTTCGACGATGCATCTATCTTCGCCATCAGTGCGCCAGCGACAGAAACTCGGCCAGCCTTTCCTGTGGTAGTTGAGGAGACAGAGATGATTCTTATTATTTTCACCTTTCGTGAGTTCCTGCGAAACTTTGCGCGCACTCGCAACATGCCCCATGGCGGTTTCCTATCACTTGATGGGAAACATAAAGTCAACTGGAATGGCTATCCGGTTGAGCCTGTGGGCACTGTGGACGCTAGTAGCACGTTTCAATTAGAAGCAATGTGTATAGTATCTGCTGAGAGCAAGCAGTTAAACATCTGGCTACTGGAAGTCTTAATTGACTACGCGACTAAGGAGTTTCCGATGGGGGATTCATTTCACTTTGAGGCCAAGCGTAACTTTGGTGAAAGTGATAGCGCCGATGCGATTGGCAGCGCTGCGCGCACGTTGAGTGCTTCCACTGGTTGGACTTGGTTGAATTGTCTCGTGCACTTGATCGTCTGTAAGCTGACAAGGAAAGATGCTACACTGCATGTGCTTCTGCGGACCGATGTGGAAAGGGAGCAGATCAACTCAATGCTGAAGGCGCTGGCCATGTATGCTTGGGTCCTAGTCTTTGAGTTTGTCATTTAGGAATTCCTGCGCTTTGTGGCGAGGGACAATCCTGCTTTTGCAACTGGATTCGTCAATGCGTATCATCTGTAGGGAGCCGCTTTCGTGACGGAGTTGATGTTTGCTGATGAGCAAGTCCCTGAGACTGCAAAGGTTCCCGACGTAGCTGATCCGTGCATGTTCTGGAAGGGAAGGTGGTGTCGTGCATATGCCCTTCCGCTTGTGCCCATGACGCAAGCCGCCATTGATGGTAAGAACCCCGACGTGGCGAGGAGAAGCACATTGCATAAGCGGGAGGTGGTGACATCCTACATCCCGACGTTGACGAAGTACCTGCGCAATGAGGCCTTGAGTATACAGCGGCAGCCGGAGAAGCAGTGGCAGGCGGTTCCTGTACCTGAGAACTCGGACTGGCGGAATGCTCAGTTGCTGGGGGAGTCCTTCCTGATGCAATGTGCACTTAGAGTCCAGGGCACCACCCTTGTCCTCATTCCTGCATAGCATTACTTCAGCCGTGTGTGTGAGAAGCTCGGTGTTGACCCCAGCAGCAAGACGGTAGCTGCCTCGGGGGTTGCCAGTGTGCAGCGAGCCATGGCAAAGCAGTCATCCGTGTATCGGCAAGCAGTCCGGGATCCGAAGGCTGCACTCTCGGGCAAGTCTTTGGCGGAGTGCATGAAAGTGTTGAGCCACTTTTATCTGGTAGAGAAGCTTGACTCCCAGCCTCCCAGCATGAATACTTGCAGCCGCTGCGACGGGTGAGCTCCTGAAGGAAGGCTAAGATCCACGACTCTGCATCGTTCTTCAGCTTGTCTTGTACCTCCACGATTCCCTCCAGGTCATTCCAGGTAACTTTGCTGGGAGGTGGGAACTGAACACGAAGCTGCTCTGACACTCGCGTCTTGAAGATAGTTATACGGAGATGGTTCACGCAGTCCTCGATGAACTGTCGCAGAGTGTCGTCGCTGACGGCTGTCCCAGCATGTAGCTGCATCTCCCTGCGTTGGCACATCTTTACGTAAGTCAACCCGTCCTGCCCCGGTTCTTGGGACTTGCTGGTGAGCAGGTCGAACTTCTCTTGGGTGCCTTTCATCATGAATTTGCTCTCAAGTTCAGCAATAAGCGCTCTGAGGGCCCAGTAGTGTTGCGTGTCAATGGTACAATCTCCTCCAGTTGGCCCCCGCAATGAGGTACCACTGGTCGAATACTCCAGCGATACTTCGCCACCGGAGTCTCCATCCTCAAATACTTTTGCAACCCTCCACACACTTCCTTGCTCCCTTTCGTTGAAAGGGGGCCTCGCACAAGGAACCGAACCTACCAGTGGGCCATGATTCCTAGTATCCTTGAGCACTTGGTCCATCTTGGAGGCTACCAGCCCCCCTTCCTCGTAGCTCGCACACCACCAACTGTATGCTGGTGAGGCAACTGTCTGATTGCCTTCTCCTGCCAGTAATGAGGGGATCGTGTCCCACACCATCTGCCAGTCTGGTTGAGTATTCCTCAGCAGGGTTTCATGTGCATCGGTCATCTGGGCTCCGGCAACGGACCTTGATTTACTTCTGATGCTGGCATCGTGCTGCCGCCGGATGGTCTCACACAACAGGACGAAGTCTTGTACAAAATTTGGCCGGTTTTCATTCTTGGTGCCGGTGTACTTGGGTAGCTTCCCAAGATAGCTGAAAATTTTGACAGACTCACTGCTGTCCATGTCTTCCTCAAGGATTACTGTAGGAGCCTGCACAGCTGGTTCGGGGTCGGCTTGGCCAGATGTCCCCGACTCGGTCGCCAGTGCTGAGAAGTGCTGACTGACTCTTGCTCGGTTGGCCCTTCTCTGTTCCCTCTCGAGCTTCTGAGCTTCTGCAGTTGACTCCGTAGCTAATTATATATTGCTGCTCATAAATTAGGGGGCAACGAAGAGCGGGCGTGGTGTTGCCGAGACTGCCCGAACCTGTCGGTCGCGCATCCGCGCATGTCACCTCGGTTCCATAGAAGGTGTGGCAGCGCGCGAGGTGGTGCGTCTGCTCCCATAAGGCATGGTTGCACCGAGTTCAATAAGGTTAGATGCTCTTTGGGTAGGGATTCTTCAAGGGCTCAAGGTCTCAAGCAGCTCAAGTAGTCAAGTAGACTAGTGACACTATAGTGGTGTCACCTGCAACCCGACCGACCCAGTGACCAGTTCTCCTTTCGCCCACCTCATGGACCCTTCATTGATGAAGTGGGGCGCCCGAAGATCGCGCGAGAAGGTGACCCCCGAATTTTTCCAAAAGTGCCGTATTTTTAATTCTGAAAATTCGGAATTAATTTCAGCCAATATTCGTCGAAAATGGCAAAATGCTGTGGGGGTCCATATAGGGGCCATTCAGGGGGGCAATCGATGCCTATCGACTGCCCACTATGTAACCCCAAAATTTCGATTTCAAATGTCACTTGGGAGCGACTTCCTGATTTTGAAAAAAAATCGTCATTCGACCCCCTCAGCATAACCCCTTAAAAATGGGCATTTTTGCTTGCCGCGTGGTCAACGCGTCAGGAGTGGTACTGCATGACTCGACCCCCCCTTGTAAAATTTGGCCTTGTAGTCGTCATTTGTATACTCCCTGCATATTCCGAACTGGTGGCAGTTGCACATAAGCAATATCCATGTGTGAAGGGGGTGCATTTTCGGAAAGCGTGTTCGAAATCGTCAAAAAGTGCCCCATAATTTATGAGCAGGACTATAGGCCAACCCAATAATTCTGCTGTGGTCAGTATGGATCCCTGTTTTGCTCCACACCTTCAAGCTTACCAGTACGGGATTGCCGCTCCTGGCTTCACTTTTCTAGTGCTTCGTTCCACAGGGAACAGTTGCACAGAATTACCAAGAACATTACTCTTTGATTGCTGCTGTAATTACGGTTGACGTAGCACGCTCATTTGCAATTGACACAGCCTGCCTTACTCCGTCTTTCCAAGTTTACCAGTACGGGATTACCGCTCCAGGCTTAGCTCTTCACGGACTTCGTTCAACAAAGCTTAGCCTTTGCACATGTATCTACGGACATCGTGTCGTTGTCTGTAAAGCTCGTTATTGTTTTGAAAAAAAAACTTCTGTCAAGTACTTCTGATACGGGCTTAAAAACAACGCTGCGCAAGCAAGCACACCATTCGTAAACGACGAAATATCATATCATGAATTACTTCAACATAAACACTGCCGTTTTCGCGGTCTGAGTGAGGTCTCTGGATTTCCTCTACCTCTGCGAAGGCAAAACAATGATGAGCGTCTGCTCAAACTTGGCAACGCCGCCCTATATGCTACAAAAGCTATCTACTCAGGCAGTGTAACACCCAGCTGCGCGTCCGTACATAGTCAGCGACTGTCGCGTCACGATCGTGACCTTCACCACGTTTGTCACATGTTCGTCACTAGGACTACTGCTCCGAGCGTCACAACCTGGCTATCGTGCCACGATAAGCCGCGGTTTGTGACAACCTGTCATCCTGCCATTACGTCATCATGCCATACTCGTGACTGTCATCATAGCTGTCACTCGTCGTTCTGGCACGTCTGTCACTTGTGCACTCATGTGCCCTAGTACACAGAAGGTGCACCAAATCGTATCGTGTACTCACAATAAGGTCACCAACTTCCTACCCAAATTTTCAGCGTACGACAAGTGTGAACCCTATTATTTGACGAGTTTCGCAATGACGTTTTCGTATTGCCTCTAAACATGCACCCGAAGGTGCCCAAGTTTGCCTTACTGCATGATCCTTGGCCTGCAATACTAAATGTTATTATTCACTTTGGCTTACCACCACGCATTGCGCAATTTGGCCTGTCGTACTACAATCGGCAAAGAATCAAGTAATGCTATGGAGTCACGATTACTTACATGCATCCTGTCCATATGCATATGAGTATCGAGGAGCGGAGTTGTATGGTAAGTTTGCAATCGCTTCTTCGTCTTGCCACCTCAAGAACATAAATGAATTCGCTGCCCTGCATGTATGGAGAAATCAATATTTTATTCGGTGACTAATCTCATGGCCGGAAATTAGAAAACTACCATTCTTATGACCTTTCATTCTGGTGTAGCAGTATCAACAACTGTTTGACGCTACAGGTCCAGAGATGACCCTAAAATGCACATCATATGTTTAAATGTGGGAGTGAAATTTCAGTCTTTTCAAATCCGATCTTCTTCCCCCAACACCCTCCTGGAATACATTGAGTCACCTACTCCTATTTGCCTTCCACCGCGAATGATCCCTCACTATTACATCTTCTCTACTTATCACACCATAACATACCTATTGCAATGCATGTGTTCATATGTTGCCCGATTTTTTCACGGGGCATTGTCCAACATTATTTTGATAATTTTCTTGCATCCTATATCACACTTGTATTTTGCATTGGTGAGTTTTGACATCCATATCTAATCATATTTCTACCTTGTGCGGTTATCTTTGCAGCTGTAAAATATGTGCCATTCTTGTCCATTGCAGATATGCATTGTATCTCAGATTCACTTGTCGGCAGCTGTGATTGTTTTTCAAGGTTTTGAGCGTTGATAACTTCAGGAGTTGCCCCAGTAGGAAGAGTCACATTTTTTTCTTTTTCTTTTTCTTTTTCAGGAGTTGCCGAGAAAATTACAAGAGCTACTTCATAAATGTCACGCCTGCCTCATTATTCCAACATTGCACTAGCGTTTTGTCCAAGGGCAATACATGAACAAAACCAAAAAGGCAATACAATCCAAATATATTCACAGAACTCAGAAGCCAAAAAAGAGACCAACCATCGCCGGCCCGTACGCCAATAAATATCGATCGTCTTCTCCACATTGCCATTCCATTACCACACGAATTGTGCCGTCAACACTCTCAGTGCCTGGTGATACGAGGGCCTGCTGCAGGCCCACCACACCTGTGGTAGCACAGCCACTTATGCACCTGCATGGGCTGACTTACAAAACTTCTTGTTCCTCGTAACTGCATGATACGCATCCGCTAGAACACGCGACATCGTTGCGCCATCAAACTTCCGCTTGCTGCTCATAACACGCCATTTCTCCTGCAACCGGCCACTCCCGCGCCATCAACACTAAAAGAGCACAGCACACGCAATAAGGCAAATCCTGTAGATATGCCAATAGACACCGCCTAACTGGTGGTGTTATACGGACACCACAGGTGGCTCACAGTGAGCAGCGCAAGGCATGCCATCAAAGTCGGCCCAATGACGATCAATAACACATGCTGGCAGCTGGCAGGTGGCCTGGTAGCACGGCACCAGTAACATACTGAACGGATGCTAGTATGGCTCGAAGGCTCACATTCAACAAGGGTAACATAATCTGCAATGATATAAAAAGTGGGTTACAAGAGCTTTCACCCTTTGGCAGCATTCGTGTCTAGAGGGTGGAAGCAAGTGCATTCAACACACAACAATCTGTTAAAATTGGAGTGCAATGGAATTTTAATGGTTTCTGAAATCAGAATCCATGACTCCAGTTGCAGTAGAACAGAATGACGCACGTAGCTCTGTGACACTATGCAGTAGTACGAATGGCCACGAACTGACATGGGCACTCAGCTCTATTCCTTTTGCTCTGCAACCAGGAACATCATCGGTACCTACCATACTGTGCGAGGTACACGGCGAACATGCTGCTCTTTCACCTCAACTGATTTTCATTGTGTTATCAGCAGAGTGGGCCAAATGACTGCTAATGGGAAAAATTCTATCAAGATGACGATTGCGACTTCCCAGCACAGATTTCCCACCCCCTCTCGGCGCAAGAGCCTTCTCAGGAGAAGTATGTGCTTCCCTCTCCTGCTGTGTCAGCACAGGGACAACTTGTCCAGGAGAAGGAGAAGTATGTGCTTCCCTCTCCTGCTGTGTCAGCACAGGGACAACTTGTCCAGGAGAAGGAGAAGTATGTGTTTCCCTCTCCTGCTGTGTCAGCACAGAGACAACTTGTCCAGGAGAAGGAGAAGTATGTGTTTCCCTCTCCCTGTGTCTTGTCCTATGTGCTTCCCTCTCCTGCTGCTGCGTCAGCACAGGGACAACTTGTCCAGGAGAAGGAGAAGTATGTGCTTCCCTCTCCTGCTGTGTCAGCACAGGGACAACTTGTTCAGTAGAAGGAGAAGTATTCGTTTCCCTCTCCTGCTGTGTCAGCACAGGGACAACTTGTCCAGGAGAAGGAGAAGCAGATCCTGGCAGGAGATCCCGGCAGGAGATCCTGGCAGCAGATCCCGGCAGGAGCAATGGCGGCAACGGTATCAACTGTAGCAGCAGCTGTTGACGGAGTCAGTGGAAGATCCGTTCAACTGCTTACTCCGGTGCACCGAAGATGTTCAAGTGGGCAGCTTCAGAGCCTGAGAGCTCACAGAAAAGCGCGGAGGCCTTGCTGGACTGGAGGGGGAAATCACACTGCGCTCCTCCCTCAGAGGGCAACCCGTTTCCTCAGAGGCCGGCGTCGCTGGCTTCGAGGATGCCTCAGCTGTACGTTTTGCAGGCCCAGAAGCCGTACGCCGCTTCATCCAAGACCTCTTCAACGAAGGGCGCGTGCATGGTTCTGGGGGTGGCTTTGGCTGATGTGCTTTGACCTCATCAGCTGCGGGAGCAGCAGTCTGAGCGCAGCTGAGGGCGGGGAAGTGGACTTCCAGGAGCTACAGTGCAGGCTACTCACGGTGTGCACGCGATGCTGTGCAACCAGAGGATGACGCTGAGTCACGCGGACAGCTGGAGGCGAACTCTTGTTGGAGGATGAAACGCAGAGGAGCGCATGTACGGGGCTACGGGCAGTGCCGCACCGGAGGAAGTGTTACAACAGTGGTTGGACGAATTCAACAGGTCACGCGGAGGGGCAGATGCTATATCCGACTGCAAAGAAAGCCGAGGAAAGAACAGACGGTCGAGCCGAGGGGTCAGGACTCGTTGAGTGTGAAGCTAACACCATGTACTATGGTTACACTCTCCATATTTAAGATGAAATTGCGTTATGTATTAAATCAGAACATGGTTTTGGTGCAACACTGGACGAGTCTTCACTCCTCGGTCGGGTCGGTGGTCAAAGAGGAAGAAGGAGGACGAGAAGAAGGGAGGCAAACGGAGCTAAAGGCCGGGGCAAGGCGCCCACAGCCGATGGCCAGTGATGTGCCTGACTCGCTGCTGTCCAGCGCAGCATCGCTCTCCGGGCGCTGGTTGTGAGAATCTCACCGCCCAAGAACAAGTCGGAAAGCGGAGGGGAGCGTGGGGCGCGGCGGGCGCCAGTTCGAAGGTTCTCCAGTGGATTTCGCGTGGAGTGAAGATCAGGTGGAGGCACAGACCGCCACCTGCGTTCGAGACCTGACGAAGCAGCAGCAGGTCTGGCTGGACGCGGAGAAGGAGAGGCTGCTGTGGAGTGGTGCTTGGAGGAAGGCGACGAAACGATGCCTTCGGGTCGAAGCCGCATGGAACTTCGCCGACGATTGCGTACAGTGGCATTGGAGTGTACCACGCAGAGAGGAAGGCTGGCAGGGAATCCAACCGACACCGTGGAGTTTTGGTGCTACTGCACATGGATGACCTGTTGGTGCTGGCTCGGGACGAGGCGTTAAATTTGTGAAACTGTGTACGGCAAGTGCTGAACCGCCTGGGACTGCAGAGGAACATGAAGAAGGGGCAATGGGACCCGGTGCAAGTGGTCAAGCACCTCGGCCTGGAGGCGGACCTTCAGCAGGGACAGTTTCAGACGACAGAACAGCATGAAAAGCCACGCCAAGGTAAAGGAAGGATTGTGCGAATGTCTGTCCGAAGATGCAGCGCTTTATGCAGTTCTGTGCACAGAAGATGCGACTGGAGCTGGAACCGTCTCCTTTTTGTCGCCATAGAGGGGATGTTTTGTCGCCATAGAGGGCTTTGTCGCCATAGAGGGGGTTTTTGTCGCCATAGAGGGTTTTTGTCGCCATAGAGGGGTTTTCTTGTCGCCATAGAGGGGGTTTTGTCGCCATAGAGGGGTTTTTTTGTCGCCGTGGGAAATTGTGGGTGATTCTGGAAATTGGGGGAATTTCGTGGGGGCGATTTTAAAGATATGGCCCATGGCGACAAATTTCCCTGTATGGCGACAAATTTCCCACGTTACCACCGGAGCTGCCGGCGACAGAGGGCACGGTCAGCTCTGCATGGCGTCCGTGTGTGACAAGGCAGACATCACAGCAGGCTCCCTGCACCCGTACCTGTCGGCCATCAACAACAACCACGAGGACCTGGGCTTCTCGGGACCAGCCGAGGGGCAGAGCAGTGACCCGGGCTGTGAAACAAATGGCTTCCATCCAGGCCGAGCAGGCTCTGGGAAGAAGGATGTGGACACGCAGCGGACCTGGCTGCCGGCGAGACACGCAGCGGACCTGGCTGCCGCCGGCGAGACACGCAGCGGACCTGGCTGCCGGCGAGACACGTGAGGACGGTGCATCAAGCAGCGCTGCAACAACATCTGAGTTCCATGCAGGAGCTTCGGCTGCTACAGGCCTAAGTGTACGTGGTTTTTGCTATGTGATCTTTTGGCGTGACACGGGCGCCATAACGTCGAGAGGCAACAGGAGCTCCGCAGCAAACGAGCTGTGAGTCGTCCTGCCGCGTGGAAACCCAGCGTCAGTTGCAAAACAGGCGCCTGGCCATCCCGCGGAGAGGTGTACAGCGGGTGAAGGATCTGCTGGAGCACAGGAGCAGCAGCGCGTCTCGGCGTGGGCGAGCTCTGCAACGGGCCCACCGAGCAGCTCCAGGCGGTTGCCGGATGACAGTGGTCATTCGAAGGCTGCAGTGGCAAAAAATTGGACCGGCGTGGCATTGGACACGCTGGGGTACAGCTCTCCCGGAGGGAGCGCGTTTCTCTGCGCACAGCACCCGGAAGGGCACTGCTAGGTGTGCTCGTGCGGTGGGTGTCGCACTGGAGGAGGTCTACTGATTCTTCGAAGGCTGGTCTCAGCTCTCCTCGGCAGCGCAGGCCTACATCAACCCTACGGTACTGAGTGACACAGACATGGACTTCAACTTCGGGTGGTTGACATGGTCGCAGTGATGGAGGTTCATAACCTTTTCTTGTGGGCCTCAACCGCATCATCTTTGTTCGATGGCCAATGAGGATTCATGCGAAAGTGAAATGTTTAAATTGGAGTGCAACGGAAGTTTAGTGGTCTCTAAAATCAGAATCTGTCTCCTGTTGCAGTAGAGCAGAATGACAGATGTGGAACAGTGACACTGTACAGCAGTACAAATGGCCAAGAACCGTCATGGTGATTCAGCTCTGTTCTTTTGCTTTCGCACCTCGCCCTACCCAGGGGACTCTGTTGAGTTTGTAGCATGCCTGGACACACCTTTTAAACTTCACATCTACTGATTTTAGCAACTGCTTAAGCAGTGGACAAAAACTATCAATGCAAAGTATGCGGTGTCTGCCTTTGGCAAATAGTGGTAGTGGGGGATGCGCCGTCTGCAAGGGGGCTCACAATCACAGCACTTTGAACCTCCTTCGGCAGACGAGGGTCGAGCTGCTGCTTGTTCGAGTTTGTGTCATCGCCGAGTTTTCCAGCACACACCTGCGCTCACTTTCCCGGAACACACGCGCCGCAATGATGCCGTCTGGCCGGAAGCTGCGCACCGTCTTGGGCAT
The DNA here is from genome assembly GCA_001247695.2 of Cymbomonas tetramitiformis. Taxonomy (NCBI): domain Eukaryota; kingdom Viridiplantae; phylum Chlorophyta; class Pyramimonadophyceae; order Pyramimonadales; family Pyramimonadaceae; genus Cymbomonas; species Cymbomonas tetramitiformis. The sequence goes on along the minus strand of LGRX02034375.1, from coordinate 2,073 downwards.
TCTGCAAGAACACTCGCTCCTGCGTCTGAGCTCGGCGAGCCTAGAAAGAGGGACTCGAGCCCGTTATGTGATGGGTACATAACGTTCCAAGAGGGAAGTGGACGCATTCCATGTGGAGGGGGGGGAGGATCCAAGGCACTCTGCAAACCTGCGACGCTCTCCCTGAATCCGCCAACACTGAAGAAGCACGCGTAGGCGACCGGTCTTCACCGGACATGGACATCAAAGACCTGCCTTGGACTGGAGGACTGGGGATGCCTAATTGGAACCAAGGGAGGAGTGCCGACCTGAGTAGACGGGATCCCCGGCACGTGCGCCTGTACTGCCTTCATCACAACCGAGCAGAGCGAAATCGTCGCCTCATTCTGCCCGTCTCCAATGTCGAACGGCAAGAAGCCATCCAGCAGCGTCCCAAACCCTACAATCTATGCCACAAACTCCGCTCGCGTGTCAGCCAATGACGCGCCGGCTGAAAGTCAAGTCCTTCTTGCACTGGTGCGTGATGCTCCAGGCCTGTGCAGGGGCTTGGAAGGCCGCCATGGGAGACCCACAGAGTAATGGCCCAGGAGTGCCAGTAGGCCGGCTAGGCTCACCTGAGGCCTGACCCGCTCTGGCAGAGCCCCAGCTGCGAGCACTTCCTGCACGGAGCCTAAATTGGAGTTCATCAGGGTTGGTGGCTCCAGGTTTGCTTCTCTAAAGGTCTCCAGTACTGCCTCTGCAACGTCTTCGTACCTGCAATGTCCCCAAAACATATACGCTTAATGCACCGCCCAATGCCATTGGTCATTGCCTGAAAGTACTGCTCATCATTGCCTGAGCTGGCCCATACCTCAGAGAGGCTGATACGTTTGATACCTAGGATAAGACAGTACACCAATAACCCGAAGCGGCTGCTGGCCCGTGCAACCCTCCAAAGAGAAGAAATGGGCGAAGCATTGGTGCAAGGGCATAAGAGCGGTGTAGGTATGACACGCACACGCCAGAGTCCAAGCGCCACACTTTGAGCAACTCCAGCACGGTGCAGCCTTTCCGCAGCTTGGCGCCATGCCGCTGCTCCATGTCTTGAAGAAACTCCTCTGCGAGAACCCAAAGGCCCAGAAATTGATGAGGGGCGGTGGAGAAAGTACTGAGGGGCTCCGCCTGGCAACTGCGTCACATGCAGCCCTCAGGTGTATCCAGAAATTGCATTACAGTGGCATCTGAGCTCACCCCCTGGCCCTGCTGTCACATTCTGGCCTCGGATGTACCTGGTACTTGTGTCACTGCAGCTGCAGCCGCGAAGCTGGCCGTCCCGTACGTATCTGCCAGGGCGGTGGCGTGATCGGCATCGCCATGTGTGGCCTCAAACAAAAGGTGCGCCTGCCGAACCCCGCAATGGGCCCGTGGCTCAGCCCAGCTACCACTCTGTAGCTCATCGCCTGGCGCCGCTCATCACTTGTGCACATCTTACCTCGTGGCGGCCAGAGGTGGAAACCATGACACCTCTACAAGTCATCTTGCAGCAGCATATCTGCTTCGCATTACAACTGGCGGAGAATGAAGTCGTTTGATGCTAGTTGATAATTGAACGGAGGAGAGCAGTCGTGAGCTACCATCTGCTGTTGGGTCGGAGCTGGGGGGAATCTGGGGGGCGCGCAAAGAAATGGGAGGAATCTCAGTCGGTGATGAGCGCACCATCATCGGCGAGATTGGACTTGGGCCGTCTGCATCGCCGGCAAGATCGTCGAAGTCTGACATAAGCTGGTTCAAGATGCTCAACTGCAAGTCCAAGACGTTTTCCCGCTCACTTCCTCGCCGGGGACGCTCGCCTCCTCGCCGGGGTCGCTCGCCTCCTCGCCGGGGACGCTCGCCTCCTCGCCGGGGACGCTCGCCTCCTCGCCGGGGACGCTCGCCTCCTCGCCGGGGACGCTCGCCTCCTCGCCGGGGACGCACGCCTCCTCGCCGGGGACGCTCGCCTCCTCGCCGGGGACGCTCGCCTCCTCGCCGGGGACGCTCGCCTCCTCGCCGGGGACGCTCGCCTCCTCGCCGGGGCCGCTCGCCTCCTCGCCGGGGGCGCTCGCCTCCTCGCCGGGG
>LGRX02034374.1:0-25472 GCA_001247695.2 Cymbomonas tetramitiformis | reverse complement strand
TATGGGTACCGACCATATGCCCCATCATGGCCGTATGCGACCACACCACACCGCCTTCCACGGGGTATAGGCTTCTCCATCAAATGATGGAGAGGATATCCAGCTTGGTATTTCAAAACTTATATAATGCTTAAATATGTCTTTCGGACAATCTTTAAAGTCGTAATCAAAGCGTGCATTCTCTTCATCCTCTTCATCCTCTTCATCCTCTTCATCCTCTTCATCCTCTTCATTCTCTTCATTATAGAGTCGTAAAATATTTGCTCGCATACTGAAATACTCCTTTGCGGAGATTTTGTATAATACATTTTCAAGTATTTCAAATTCAATTTCTTCATCCTCTCTATGCACCTCATATACTTCCGAAAAATAATCCGAGATTCCAAAAGTAGGTACTTCTAAAATTTCATGAATAAGCTCAAACCTTCTATCCATTCCCTCAAGTAAATCGTCAAAGAATTGCTTGAAAATGTTATATAAGAAATGACTTATATCCCACATTAACAATTTGTTAGGATTAAGTATTTTATATTCCTCTATGAGTTCAAAATAATAATCATTTAAGTCATTAAATTCAAAATAAATTTTGTAATCATATATTTTGCTCTGAATTTCAATAGGTAGCGAAAAGAAAAGATTGATTTGAGTAGACATATTCGATTGCTTGTTATATACTAATATAAGTCGTCGTCTTAAAGTTAAAAAAAGGATATGAGAGAATGTGAGAGAATGTGAGAGAATAACATAAATTAACATTTATTTATTTAAATAAAAGGTAATGAGTAGTAGGGTAATGGGTTGTTTTAAAAAGTATTTCAAAGGAAGAAAAGTATTTTTGTAGAATAAATTTTATGAAATAGAAAATGTTTTTAAAAATGCCCATTACTAGCTACCCGGTACCCTATTCGTTTATTAAATACGCATTTTTACCGAGATGACCGAGACGATGCTATTTCCGCGATTTAACCTGCTGAAATTTTGGGGGGTCAACGTAGGGGACCCCCCATCGTCGATTAAATCGGCAAATTTTGATATGAGGGAATATGAGGGAATATGAGGGAATATGAGAGATTAACATAAAATTACTTATCTTTATATATATATTTATTTATATAAAAAGTAAGGGGTAGTAGGGTAATGGGTTGTTTAGAAAAGTATTTCAAAGGAAGAAAAGTATTTTTGTAAAAAAACTTATAGCATTTAATTTTTTTTTTTAGAAATGCCCATTACCCTACTACCCGGTACCCTATTTTATTAAATACGCATTTGAACTAAATTACGATTTCTGACGTAATTCTCACGTAATTTCTCGAACCTAAACCCTAAACCCAGAACCTAAACCCTAAACCTACTGAAATTTGGGGGGGTCGACGAAGGGGACCCCCACCGGCGATGAAATCGGCAAAATTTAATTTTTGTGACCCCTAGACACCCCCCTCAGACCCCCGCAGACCCCCGATGACAGGGCTGTCATAATTTCAAATCAGATAGCCAAAGTTAGTCAATGATAGCCAATGATAGCCAAACTATAGAGTACAGTAACTGTACTGGATTTTACACCCGACCGAGACCGCGGCCGCGACCGTGCTGGTGAATAATAATAAAAATTCGGGGACCGAAGTGCCGTTGGCACAGTTGGGAGAAAAATTGGGGAAGAAAGGGGGGGAGGCAAGGGGAATATAAATAAACAATAATTCTATACCCCTTGGGGGGAGGGGCTCATGTCGGATCTGCGATCTCGGATGTGGGATGTGGTGCGCTCTGCGCTACTCTTGTTCCCAGAGTTTCTCCACTCCTTATGGACCCCACAGAGTTACAAACCCTAAATGTTTATTTTCGTCCATAACTCTATGACGGTTTGCCCTCCAATTCTGGAGGGAAGCCCAGGGGTAGTGATTCAGCTGCATTGTGCGAGCTGTAGCGTAGGCCCAATGGCCATAATTCGGTGCACAGGGGTCAAGCAGGTACCTTGGGGTAATTTGCACGCCGGGGGGCTAAGGGGGGCGAGAAGAGCCTGCAAAACTTTTGCAGGAATTTCGGGGGTTAGTCATAGAGGTCCAGAGGGGGTCCTCGGTGTGGTGGGTGGGTGAGCAGATGGGCCGCTCTGGAGTGATTCCCTTGAGGTCTAAGGGCGTGCGAGGTACTCAAATGCACCACAGGACATCCCCAAGATTACCCGGAGGGGTGGGGGTAGAGTGGTGGCAGAATAGTGGGGTGACAACCCGTGGCTCGCACTCGTGGGAGGTCTACGCGACTAAGTCAAAAACGGTATCGATTTTCGGAAAAAACTCGACCGTCATAGAGATATCGACCCAACTTCAAAATCGGCATCCCCGGTAGGAAATCATCATAACTTATCTACTAAGCCCTGTGGAGGTCCAGTCGACCCCCCTTGGGCCCTGGGGTGGCCGTAGACCCCTTGAAATTAAAGGTGACTGGCCCCCGATATCTCTATGACGGTTTGCCCTCCAATTCTGGAGGGAAGCCCAGGGGTAGTGATTCAGCTGCATTGTGCGAGCTGTAGCGTAGGCCCAATGGCCATATTCGGTGCACAGGGGTCAAGTAGGTACCTTGGGGTAATTTGCACGCCGGGGGGCTAAGGGGGGCGAGAAGAGCCTGCAAAACTTTTGCAGGAATTTCGGGGGTTAGTCATAGAGGTCCAGAGGGGGTCCTCGGTGTGGTGGGTGGGTGAGCAGATGGGCCGCTCTGGAGTGATTCCCTTGAGGTCTAAGGGCGTGCGAGGTACTCAAATGCACCACAGGACATCCCCAAGATTACCCGGAGGGGTGGGGGGTAGAGTGGTGGCAGAATAGTGGGGTGACAGCCCGTGGCTCGCACTCGTGGGAGGTCTACGCGACTAAGTCAAAAACGGTATCGATTTTCGGAAAAAACTCGACCGTCATAGAGATAAGCTCTGGGGACAAGAGTAGCTCTGCGCTGTCCTGTGCTTGTCGCTCCGCTGTTCATCGGCTGTCGCTCGGCTGTCGGGAGCTCGCGTCGGGAGTCGGGACGTGTCGAGATCATGAAAACGTATCTCATACCTCTATGACGGTCCACCCCCCAGAATTGGTGGGACGACAGGTAGGGTGCAGTTGGCGTGCTGTAGCGGCGTGTAGCTCGATGGCCAAGGCAAGGTGCATGGTGGGGATGACGAAGGACATCAGGTGGGATGTGGGACTACCGCGCCTTGCCACATGGAGGCTCGGCACACCCCTAATTCTAGTGCAAAAGGTTGTTGATGTAGACCGTGGTAGGTGGGGGCATTGGAGGGGGTGTGGCCCGAGCATGGTTGCGCTGACGGAGCAGGGCGTAGCGAGCGAACCGCTTCGATTCGTGCGGCGCGCGAGGTGTCCCAACACACTAGAAGAGTGGCGAAATAATACTTTTGGGGTGGTTGGCGGGGGGGCAGGGTGGGGAGGTTCGAAATGCAGGCCGGCTCTCAGGGTTCGGGTCTTACGCGTAAGGCTGAAAAAAACCGGACCGTCATAGAGATACAGTAGCCGATAGCGGATCGTTTTTGAGCATTGATTGAGGAATTGAGGTGTTTCTCTTTACTTCTTCGCTTTTGTAAGATTTTTGCAGTGCTATCCTATGCTTATGAAATAGTCCATGTAAAGTGTCCAATATGAATATTTACATACCTCTCGCAGCTCACAGTATATAATATGGTTTATCTATATATCACACCAGGAATATGTTTCGTCCGCGCACTTCACTTGGGTCGAAAATCTGACCAAGCACTGGTTCTTCGGTGGGAAGCGCATGCCATCTCATTACGACATTTCAACTTGCAATTGTAGTAACCTTGATAAATTCAAAAGAAATGGCACGCTTCTAATTTCCTCAGTGTTGCCGTGCAAAGTGTGCCAGCTTTGGCAATGCCGAACTTTTGGAGACAAGGGTGCCGAAGCGGGGTGCTGTTGCTCTCCTGGTGTCTATCTCAAGGGAGCCTGGTCTCACAACGTGGCGCGTCCGTCGATGATCAGGCGGATCGCCGCACTTATACGGCCTATGAACGGAGCGCCTCAGCCGGTTTATGTGGTACTGAAGTTCTCGACGTGATCACTACTTGCTCGACCAACTTCTCGCTCTACAGCGGCTCCACGATCGCGAACGTCACCTCGAGTCCTGCCCTCTGTTGTCAGTACTGTCAGGAGAAACACCCCTTAAGCGCGTACAGCGGTTACTGGGGAAGCTCCAGCGTCGAAGGCTTCAATGTGGCGTCCTGGTGCAGCTGCTACCAGTATTGCAATGTCACTCGTTGCGTCTCGACTGATTGTGTAGGCGACAAAGGCGGCAATACCCTGACCCAAGCCCTTCCCAAGCGCCCACCCCCACCCCCTCTGCCACCCATTGAACTAGTGCCGGAATGCGGCGTCGAGTTTCTGGACTCGGACACTACTTGCTCCGAGAGCGACCGTTATGATGGGGGTTACGCCGAGGAGGGCATCAATAATACCCCCGATCTCTGCTGCCAATGGTGCCGTAGCAAATCCCCTAAAATTTCGCATGGTGATTGGTGGTACATCAACGGCGGCAAACCTTGGTGCAACTGCTACGCAGCTTGCGACACAACGCGCTGCGTCTCGAAGAAGTGCTGGGGTGCAGATGGCGGGAATGTTACCACGTTGCGGCTTCCCATGTACAGTCCTCCGTGTCCTCCGAACTTACCCGCTCCTTGTCCTCCGAACCTACCCGCTCGCTCGCTACTTTCCAATGATCTTTCACCAAGGCCGCCTCCGCCTCCCCCAGCTCCAAATCTGCAGACCAACGGGTCCGTCGCTGTAATTAATGACGCGGCTTACGCGGAGGCCCTGATCGTCGAAGCGATAGCGCTCGAGAGCATCACCACAGTGTGGCTGTATGCCTCCGTGACTCTTGCAAGCGGCGCTCTCCCTGAGGTAAGTATCGGAATACGCGGCTCTCTAACCACTTCTCTCGCTTCTCTGTGTGTGGGCGAAGCTACAGGGCTCAATAGGATTTCGCGAATGGTGCCCGTCTGCGAAGCATTTCTTTTCAGCTGTGACGGGAATATATATGGCACCCATCTCTTCTTGCATCGGATGACAAGTCGATCCTCTGGCTCAGGTGGTCGGCTCGCTTTCGGTGCTCGGCCTTTGCGACGAGGCAGGCGGCGGTGGTGAGACGCGCTGTGAGCTCGATGGCGCCAGCCACACGCGGTTGTTCACGGTGGATGGCACACTGCAGCTGGAACACCTTGTTATGACCCACGGCTCGGCATCGGACGGTGGGGCGCTGCGCCTCGCCCCGGGGAGCACGGCAGTACTGCGGGACTGCGTGGTGCGCGAGTGTTTGGCGACGGCCAGAGGGGGCTTCGCATTCCTCTCCGCCGACAGCAGCCTCGTGCTCCACAACTGCCGCCTCCTCCGCAACTCTGCGAACCTCGGCGGAGCCATCTATATGGAGCCGGGTGAGCGGTCGTGTCCGAGTTCCGGCCCTGCAAGTGCTCCGCCCGACATCGTTCTCCATGTCTCTTCGCATGTTTCTAGATTATAGGGCGTGGTTTGACTCTTCACCCTTGGAACAGGGGGAGGAGATGGGTTTGAGGGTCACGTTGGAGCCAGAAGACCACGAAATGGGGCGGGGAGGGTGGAGGGCGACGGGGAGAACGAGAGGTGGTGGGGGAGGGAAGCATGAGAGGCAGCAGAGTGTAGGAATGAGAGGGAAGCCTGCAAGGCGGAACAAGCGGGATTGAGAGGCAAATATAGTGGATCGAGGGCTAGGTGAGCATGAGAGTCGGCGAGGGGATGGAGGGCGAGGTGAGCATGAGAGTCGGCGAGGGGATGGAGGGAGGGGTGAGCATGGAAGGCAGAGAGGTGGTGGAGGGGGCTGGACAGACTGCAGCAGCTCCGCAGCAGCTTCGTGCCGCGCCGCCCGGTGGGAGCTGCAGGAATATTCGTAATAGTCATGGAGACTGACAGCTTTCCGTGCGGGGGCCTTCTGGTTGTTCCGCGCAGGCGCTGCCACGCTGGTCAACCAGTCCTCAGTGCACATGAACGTTGGGAGCACGCTAGGTGGCGGTGTGTACATGGAAGGCACACGCACGTCCAAGACACAACTGCAAGTGTGGGGTGGGAGCAGCTTCCTGGGAAATTCCGCGGAGCTTCGAGGGTGTGTATCTACCTCCGTAGCCTGCTGTCGTACTCGGCGCAGCATCTCTTTTGCGAGGGGTCGGCTGATATCGGATGGTGGAGACGGGGGAGGTTGCGACAGAGTTGCAGTGTAAAGCGGTGCCCTGTATGCGTGGCAAGCACCCCAGTGCTGGGGACTGGGGCTGGCCTTCAGTGTTGCCGTGTACCCCACTGTGGCGGCCGTCGTGATGCTCAGCGGGAGGGTTGCCTGTATGCAGCGGTGCCGTGTATGCCACTTTCGCGAGCGTCATGATGCTGGAGGGCAGCTCAGCGACCAACAACACAGCTGGCGCCTCCGGTGTGTTCTCCCACTGGGCGCCGTGGGAAGGTCTGAGAGCAACGCGTCCCGGCTGCAGCTCAAGGCATACCCCTCACGCCGTGGGCAGGTCCGAGAGCGACGCGTCCCGGCCGCGGCTCAAGGCATACCCCTCACGGCGAATTCGTAGGGCGACGCAATCGGGGGCACGAGAGAGGTAATTGGGGTGAGAGGGTGTGAGCGAGGTGCATGGGTAAGGAGGCACGAGAGAGGTGCATGGGGTGAGGGGGCGTGAGGGTGGTGTTTGGGGTGTGGGGGGGTGAGGGTTTGGTGGCCCACAGGTGGCGCATTCTGTGACCACCAGTTAACGGACTTTGTTTTTGGGAGCGGCGTGACGCTGACGGGGAACGCCGCAGGGGCAACGGGAGGTGCGCCTGGCATGCCCTGCCTCGGTGCGCACATGCTGGGCCCCAGCTGCAGCCGGATGACATGGCGTCCCTACCGCAGGGGAGAGATAAGGGAGAGGCGGATGAGCGTTGAAGTTCTGAACACAGAAACTGCAGGGAAACTTTCTGAGGGGAACTACGATGGGGTGCCGGCCCCGGCCGTCGTGGCTGAGGGCCGTGATGTCAGGTTCATATTTGTGTGAATGGCTGCGGTGGTACACGCGCGCCCTCTTCACTGACGCGAGGTCATAGGCTTTGTCGAGCGTCTCACTCAGCGCCCGCTACACTGCGTTGTGTAAATAAATGAGCATGCCCCGGCACGGGCACGCCATGCGGTGGTAGCACCACGCGTTCACTTCGTCCCCGCAAGTGAACCTCTCCATGTTCGGCGCTGTCACCTCCCCGTGTTGAGCGCTGTCACCTCCCCGTGTTGAGCGCTGACACCTTCCCGTGCCCTTCCTGCCGATGAAGGACGGTCGTCTCAATCACCGGATGGGAGCTCGATCGCCGTCTGGTGGGTCCATCAATTCACCCAGTGCGCAGCGCCGTCGCCATCGAAGAATGTGGACATGGCAGAATCCTCCGTTTTCAAATTCGGTTATTCCCACCGCACGCAGGCCGGGTTCTTGGGGATCGCGTGGACCGTTCTGTGGAGGTGGAGGGGGGGGGGACGAGCCGCCCGCTAGGGAATGAAGCGGCCTGGTGGGGGGGAGGCGGGCTCGTTGGGCAGGCGCGGTGTACTTACACCAGGGAAGTTCCATTACGGTGGGACCCAACGTCATCTTGCAGGCGAACCGAGCTCTGGAAAATGGCGCAGCGATCTGGGCGTTCAACGCGACTGTGACGGTGACGTCGTCCCTGCTGCGCGGGAATTACGCTGGAGGCGCGGGAGGCGCCGTCTCCGCAGAATCTGAAACGACCGAGGTCATCATGCATGGCGCCCTGGTGGAGTCGAACGCCGCGGAGAGTGCATCAGGTGCGCGGGCGCCAGATTCGGTGCCCCCCCCGCCCGGCTGCAGGATCGCCACAGCGCGCCGTTGCCACCACCGCCATATCGTGCGCTGACGTGACTACTGCCCACTTGCCCACTTGCAGGTTGGGTAGCTGCATTGTTTCCATGCAGAGGTTGCTCAGCAGCGAGGGGCAGCGTAAAGCATACACAGGGCCTTCGGGAGGGTGGGAGGGCTGGTGTATTAAACTGCCATTATTGCAATCAATGTGCCGAGAGTCCCAGCGCAAGCATTCGCAGAAAGCCGTCCCTAAGTAAAGCGCCCAAACAGAAGCATCTCTAACCACTAAGAAGAAACATCCCTAAACTGAATGACTCTAACCACTAAGAAGGAACATCCCTAAACTAAGAAGAAACATCCCTAAACTGAATGGCTCTAACCACTAAGAAGAAACATCCCTAAACTAAGAAGAAACATCCCTAAACTGAATGGCTCTAACCACTAAGAAGAAACATCCCTAAACTAAGAAGAAACATCCCTAAACTGAATGAATTTAACCACTAAGAAGAAACATCCCTAAACTAAGAAGAAACATCCCTAGACTAAGAAGAAACATCCCTAAACTAAGAAGAAACATCCCTAAACTGAATGGCTCCTGCAAAGTGCAAAGCAACTCCAACCTAGAACCTGGCTCGCTGTTCAAGCCCGGCCAGCATCGAGACAGGTGGTCGGTGGGCTGCACATAGGCCGGCGCGGTGGGCCGCCCGCGCAGCAGCGTGATGGGATGCACGCAGGCTGAGATGCTGATCGGAGCGCGGGCGGTGCGCAGGGGGAGGCGTGCATGGTATCGGTCCGATCTCCCTGAATAGCACCTCGATGGTCGGCAACACCGCAGGCGCCGCGGGAGGCGGCTGCTATGGCGCTTCCACGGTGCATCTCCGGGCCAGCCAGGTGCACTCGAACAGTGCTCACCAAGGCGCCGGCATCGCTGTCGGCGCTGGGGCAGAGGTGGTCTTCGATATGATGACTGTTGTTGACTCCAATTCCGCAGAGGGGGCAGGGGGCGGGTGCCATGCAGAGGTGGGGGCGAGCGTCGTCGTGACTGGCGAATCGATTATCTCGGGCAACTCTGCTGGTGATACGGGGGGGGGGTTGAACGTTGGATCGAACGTCCAGATACTTGTGACCAATCGCAGCCAGGTGCTCCTGAACCGCGCTCAAAATGCGGGTGGAGGCATTGCGGCGGGATCCGATGGAACAGTCCTCGTGATGGACGCGAGGAGCCAGGTTCTGCAGAACTCCGGGACTCACGGAGGAGGGCTGATTTGCTACGAGGCGCTTCTTGATGGGTGCCGCATTTCGGAGAACACGGGGAGGCTTCACGGCGGCGGAGTTTTTGTCAAAAGTGCTGCGGCTATGCTCAACACAGTGATTGAAGCGAATACGGCGACAGGAAATGGCGCAGGCATCCAGCTTCAGAATTATGCCATGTGCCAGCTCGGGAGCCACACAGTGGTCAGCGGCAACGTCGCACAAGGGAACGGAGGAGGTGTGGGTGGCGGCAGTCGTTTAGGAGTTACTGTGAGCAGTGGTACTCAGATTGTCTCGAATGAGGCCGGAAGTGGAGGTAAGAGCCCCGAGCCGGGCAGCATGGAGGGGAGGGCGCGAGGCTGATTAGGACGGAGGGGAGGGCGCCGAGCCGCGCAGGACGGAGGAGAGGGCGCCGAGCCGAGCAGGACTGGGGAGGGCGCGCCGAGCTAATTAGGACGGAGGAGGGGGTGCCGACCCCAGCAGGATGGATTGTTTTTGTCATAACCATGGGATCCCAAGTATTAATTTGTAGTTGAGCTGACTACCTTCGCAGTTCCGCTTGTAAAATGTAAGTTTGTAAAATCAGGTTTGGCCATTTCCTCTAAATGGAAAACTTGATGGCGGTGGTGTTCCTCCAATCTTCTTACGAGCTTCGTGTGGCTTCTTTCCCCTCATCTGGTTTAACTGGTGGCAGGCGGCATCTTTGTGGGTGGCGCGTCGACGTGTTCAATGCGTGAGAGCTCGGTTGTGAGCAACACAGCGCTCCACGGCGGAGGTGCCCTCAGCTCTCGTGCTCTCAGCTTTGTGCAGTGGCAGCGCGACCCGTGGCCCCGTGATGGGTTCTGCTGACCCTCGCCTTTTTGTTGCATTTCTTTTGGGGGGTTGCGTGACATGACTTCGAAATGCCACGTGGAAATGAGAAACGCGATTTCGATTTTCTAGGCAAAAAGTTCTGTGGATACGCGATCCCCATTATTGCGAAATTCGTGATTTACATTTTGCCCGGTAAATATTTCAAGCTCCACGCGACGTTTCAAATACCACCATCAGCGGGTCGACTGTATCAGAGTAAAAGCATGTTCGCCCGCGCAGCGCGGAAGTCATGCACCGCTGGGCGAGATTAGTTCTCTGGTGGAGGATGACAGCGGAGATCGGTGCTCGTTGACGAGATTCCCTGTCGTCCCCGATTAGGGTACTAATCTCGCCCAGCGGCGCAAAACTTCGGTGCCGTGCGGTCTGAGGGTTTTAACCATGGTAGAGTCAACTAGCCAATCGGGATGCTCGCAACAAAATCGACAGGGTCCGAGTTGCACCTGCAACACCGATCCTCCAAACATGAAAATTTGGCGAGTCGCTTTTTGGATCGTGGCAACTGCTACATCGTGAAGCGGCATGAAGTCACTGGCAGCCAATGGGACTCCCGTCGCCACTGGCACGGTTTGGCGTAGCCAGGCAGGTGCGTGGAGCAGGTGCAGGGAATGGGAGGCAGGCACGCTGACAGTTGGTGTGATGATGTGCCGGGACATGTCCGCCGTGCAGGCTTTTATGTCTCACACAACGGCGTTTTGAACTTGGTCAACGGCACTCTGGTGGAGGATAACACTGCGTCAGGTTCGCTTGCTTTCTCCGACCGAGCGAGCGGCCCAGCAGGAAGCCATGCCGAAGGGTCGGAGCCATTCTGACGGGCTCTCAGGCAGCGACGCCAGCCATGGCCTTCAGCTGTGGGCTGACATTCCGGCAACCCTGACGGGCTTGAAGCGGCCATGGCTATGCGGGCGCGTAGATGTGAGAGGCGCGCGTTGACACCGTTCATGCGGCTGCAGGGGACGGAGGAGGCATCTACATCGAGGGGGGCGGCACGTTCGCCCTCACCAACGCCTCCGTGGTGAACAATAACTTTTGCAGCGGGTTGGGAGGTGCGGACATCAGCTCGCTCGCCAACTGCGATGTTTAGAATGTCCACGTCGGCGCACCGCCGCCTCCGATGATTGGGGCACCTATATGAGCTGAGCACAAGCGCCATGATCCGTTGATGCGCCGCCGTGTGCAACACTCCACGTGTTGAGCTCTGGACGCCTACCGTGGGCGAATGCTGCACTGCTCCCTCTGCCCCCGTTCCCAAGGGACAGCGTAGTCGGTACAGCTTGCTGCCACCCTGAGGACACATCCAGAGGACGTGGCGGCTTCCAGGGCGCGCTCCCTGCTCGATGCTCCGTCCGATTCCATAGACCGGTTCAGCATGTGACGTTGTATCTACTTTCGCCATCTGCGATGTGGGACCATCCGCTCTGCATGCCGTCCCAACTCCAAGGCCCAATGCTCAATCTGTGACAGTTGTGACAGATCAGGGTAAGGACTTAAAGGAAATAATCGGAGATTATCCTATTGATGATGATTTAATATTGGCAAGGCGGATCGTGGGTTCTTTTCAGGAGGTCTCTTCATCGGTGCAAAAGCGTCCGCACTCGTGTCCTCCGGGAGCCAGGTGGCATACAACGGCGCGATCAAGGAGGGCGGTGGACTCTTTCTCGGCCGAGGTGCAAGCTGGGACAGTCCGACTCAGCTCGTGGTGAATGCCGCCATGGTGAGCTACAACCGTGTGTGGCGGTTCTCGGGAGGGGGCATCTGCGCCGAGGACTTCGGCATCGTGACGCTCGAAGGGGCCAATGTGACCTCGAACCGGGCCAAGTATGAAGGAGGTGAGTGGCGATCCCTTCCGGGCGTGGCGCGGTGTCACAGCGCATCTGACATCGGATGTCACGCAAAACGCTTCGATGACGGAGTGTCACCCAGCGCGCAACAGAATCCAGTGAGTGTCACATGCGGGCGCACGCAGGTGGGCTTTGGCGCTGATGTCTAGTTCCAGCTTGTCAGACCTCCCTTTGAGCCGTGGGCGCCTTGCGGTTGGAAAGCCGCGCGTGGACGCCTCCTGGCCGCGAGACCGCGTGCATCGACGATCCGTCAAAGGCACGCGCAGCATGCTGCCGATTTGCGAGTGACATGCTGCGCTTCACGCGCCCACTCGGGCGATGCCAGCCCCGCTCTCTTTTCTAGACTCTGACTCCCTACCTTGCATGCCTGCCCCCCTCTCCATCCCATTACCCCGTGCACCAGGGGGCATCATGAGCTACTCGGCGGCGATAAACGTCTTCGGCTGCACCGTGATTCAGGCCAATACCGCAGAGAATGGTGGAGGTATCTCCGCCCAGGGGTCTGTGCTCACCATGGTCTCGGCCCTCCTACTGGACAACGTCGCAAGTGGCCATGGGGGCGCTTTGATGGCCACAGCGCACATTGATGGCCACGGCTCTAGCGTCCATCTCGGGACAAAATGGAGCGAGCCACCACTGAGTACAGCGGCGCCCCCCCCAAACATAGGGGCGCCCCCCTCGAGTTTAGGGGCACCGTCCCCAAGCATAGGGGCGCCCCCCTCGAGTTTAGGGGCACCGTTCCCAAACATAGGGGCGCCCCCCTCGAGTTTAGGGGCACCGTCCCCAAACATAGGGGCGCCCCCCTCGAGTTTAGGGGCACCGTTCCCAAACATAGGGGCGCCCCCCTCGAGTGTAGGGGCACCGTCCCCAAACATAGGGGCGCCCCCCTCGAGTTTAGGGGCACCGTCCCCAAACATAGGGGCGCGTCCCCCTGGAAGTGGAAACACTCGCCCAGGGATGGGGACGAATCCTCGCAACACATGGTCAATTCCACCGAGCATGGGGTCGACCCACGAGGAGCAGGAGGGCGCATTCGTACAGGAGTGCCTCCAGAGCTCTGCGTGGCAAGATATGGTGACGGGCGACGGATGCCCGGAGGGGATCTTCATCGCTCGGAATGTGGCGGAGCAGGATGGTGCCGCAGTGGAAATCTCCGAGGGTAGCGTGGTGTTGCGTGAGGCGTGCGTGGCGGGAAACAAGGGCACGTCCATCGTGTTTGCCAGGGGCAGCCTGGTGGACATGCAGCACACCGGGCTGGTGAACAACTCCGGCTGCGGGCTCCGGCTGGCGAATCGCGCGGCCGTCACCGTGGCGCACTGCACCTTCGCTGGGCAGGAGAGCGCGCTCGGGGGGGGCGGCCTCCAGTTGGACTCCGGGAGCTCGGGGGCGCTGCGGGCGTGCCACTTCCAGCGGAACGTGGCGGCCCAGCAGGGCGGGGCGGTACACTCCAGTGGGGAACTGAACGTGACAGCCTCGGTGTTCGAGGGGAACACCGGTGCAGAAGGGGGTGGCGCCGTGTTCCTGGTGCTGCACCAGCGGCCCACGCACTTCCTGGAATGCAACTTCACCTCGAACGCAGCGTGGGCGGAGGGCGAGCGCGCGGTGAACGGCGCGGTGTTTCTGCTGACCGAGGCCGCGGGCGCAGACACCAATGGCTCTCAGGGGGTGAGGATCGCGGACTTGGTGACGCTCACGAGCTTGCGGTACGATGCGAACAGCGCGGCGGGCGGTGGGTCAGTCGGGTTCTGGAAGCCCTTGAACCTGACGAGCGCTCGGGAGCACCCCGCGTGTGAAGCATGCGTGGTGGCGAGCAGCAACGTGGCCGCGTACGGCAACGCCCAGGGGTGGGCCACGCAGGCGGTGTCACTGCAGGTGAGGCTCCTTTACCACCCTCGGCTCGAGTGCGGTGAGGGTGCGCCGCTGCGGTCCACCGGACGCAGCCGAGGTGTAGATGCCTCCCCGGCGATCTGCTCGACTGCCCAGGGGAGGGGCGGAGAGTGGATTGCTCGGACAAGGCTGCGAGGGCATTTGAGGAGAGAGTGGCGCTGGGGGGGAGGGGTCAGCTGAAGTGGAAGGGATGGGGTGGGCATGTTTGGCGAGAACGCTGCTGGGGGGAGGGCTGAAGTGGAAGGGATGAATAGGCAATCCGAGGAGAGAGTGCTGCTGAGAGGCAGGGAGGCTCAGGTGGAAAGGATGGGTTGGGAATTTGAGATGAGAGCGCTACTTGGGGGGTGGGGAGATGAAGAAGGGATGGGTTGGGGGAGCAGGTGGATCCTGTGCAGGCAGAGATAAGCGGCGGGCACGCAGTGACCTCGAGCATAATCGTGCGTGTGGTGGACATCCACGGGGACGTAGTGACGTCGGACTCATCCTCGGTGGTGCAGATCAGCTTCGAGGACTCGCGCAACCGCTGCGGCCAGACGCAGGGGGCGCATAGCGTGGTGGTGGCGCGCGGCGAGGCAAACTTCGCCACCGAAGCAGGGATCGTCATCGGTGGGGAGGCCGGCACGGACTGCCATGCGCATTTCACCGTTGATCTAAAGGGGTCGGGGACGGCGTACAACACGACGGTGTTGCCGCTGCGGGCGTGCGTACCGGGAGAGACGGTGATGTCGCTCACTCTGGACAATATTGTTGCCGAGGTGTGCGAGGCGTGTCCCTCCGAGTCCATCTCTTTCAAGGCGCGCCCCCCACGCGCGGTGGTCCAGCGCCCGACACGTGCGGAGAAGGGACTCCGTGGGGTAGTTTTGTATTTTTTCGTTTTGAAAACAACGCTGCTGCTCAGAACCTGCCACGTTCAGCAGGCATCAAGATGCCGGGAGGCGGCGGCCTGCCAGGTGGCGCGCTCCCAGTGGTCTGCCGGTGCCGGTCTCATACAAACCGGAAGGCATCCACCGAAGGGACCTATTTCGCAGAGAGAAACGAGACGGGTGGCGTATCGGTTCTCCATGTGATTTTCGCCATACTGGCAGTGGGCCGCAGCGAGACGCCCACAGCTGGCCAAGGCGGCGGTGTGCCACTCGGTCCATGCATCGCACCTCCACCACTCTCTTCATCCTGGCGTGCTGATGTGATCGCTTGCCTTGCGGGCTGACGTGGCGGTGGGGATGACGCGGCTCCATGGACAGAACGAGTCAGAGTGTATCGTTTGCAAGGAGCACCTCGAGGCGGATGTGCAGGACGGCGTCAGGTGCCTCGGCATGGACCATTTCGTCATCTGCCAGGTGGGCAGGCACCCCGCCTGATGCGCCACGTCGCTCCCACCCGGTGACAGCCTCTCAGAGCATGACCGATCAGCACTACTTCTAGCCACCTGTGCCAGGGAAGGGGGGCAAGGGGTTGTGGTCTTTCACCTGAGCGGCGTGTTTTGTCGAGGTACGTGTCTGGTCTAAACTCGGAGCAGAATGGGGTCAGTCGCTGGCTCGGCGGCATTCGCTCCTGCACTGAGCTGCGTGTCGCTTGAGTAGCTTCAGAGGTAAACACCAAAAAGAGGGCGCGCAAGACTGATGCGTGTGCCCGCGCAAGGAATGCAGCAGTCGCCTATTTCCCATGTCGGCGCCGCCCCTCCATTACTGCTAGCGCCACCTTCATTGCAGCTGCCAGAGTGCCATGCTTCGCAGCAGGTGCGGCAAACAAAGTTCGATAGCAAGAGCCGCACTCCAATCAAATATATACCGTTCCACTAGTGAGGGCTGTCGCTGCCGGCAGTGTCCTCTGTCCAACTCTCGGCTATCAAGAGCAGGGGTCCAAACTTGTCCCGTTCTGCTGCTTCTCTCCTCCCCCTCGTCGCTTGCCACGAGCCTGAATAGTAGTTCTGCATTCGTGAATCAAACGGATACTTCTGAGCAAGCACGGAGCAGTTCTGCTGGCTTCCCCCGAGACCTGACCACTTCTCCCGCTGCTGGGCCCGAGTACCCTTCGCCCCCCCCGAAGCTTCCACCTCCGCCCATCTCTAAGCGCAGGTCCCGGCTGAGGTTCACTGCCGGGACTACAAGGGCTATCCCTATTGGGCGCTGCCGCTACCCCTCCATCCTGAGTCCCTACCGGGCTGCTTAGGGGCTGGCCCCAGCGCCCAACCACACGGCATCCGCAGAGATGGGCGAGAAGGAGGAAGGCGCGCTCGTGTCTGCTCCTCCCGGAAGCTGGCAGTGGCCTGGAGGGCACCCTCCGCCACGCCCGTGGTGAGGATCAGCCGCTGCTCGTGGTCCATGGCGGTGTACAGCTTGCAGCGCTCAGAGACCGTGTCCCTGGGCCAAGGAGCTGGGTGCCCCCGGCCGGAGGGCTGCTGTGGCACCACCTCGGCGCAAGGAGTGCCCTCTGAACGCAACCGGGTGCAGCCCTGCTCTCTCCGCCAGCTTCTTGAAGGTGTAGACGGAGGTGGCATGGGTGAGGGGCTTCACGGCGCCCCGCTGATCCTGCACGCAAAAGAGCGAGCCGTCCGGGCCGAGCTCACCTGCACGGGCAAACTAAATTGTTAGTAACATGTAAACAGAAACTCCGGTTTAGTTTGCCCGCGCAGGTGATTGATGTCTGCGGACCCCCGAGTCTCAAGGAACTGGAGATCCGCTCTTGAACGTAAGCTTTAGTAGTGTAGGATGTAGCCTGTTGTCCGTTGTTTGTTAAAAAACATACAGATATTGAATATTATGTCCCTTATTTGCAGAA
The DNA here is from genome assembly GCA_001247695.2 of Cymbomonas tetramitiformis. NCBI lineage: Eukaryota > Viridiplantae > Chlorophyta > Pyramimonadophyceae > Pyramimonadales > Pyramimonadaceae > Cymbomonas > Cymbomonas tetramitiformis. Next base: position 8,981 of record LGRX02034374.1, on the reverse strand, counting down.
TGGAGAAGGGTGTTCTCCTTATTGTCGTCCTGTGACCACCTTGATTATATAGTTGGGCTCCGAACAAAAAGTGTAGAGTTGCTAAGGTGATTATCTACCACCGACCAGCAATCATATTTCCTCACTCTTTTTTTATTAAAGAAGCAGTTGAGGAATATGATGAATACTGGTTGGTGGTAGATGCTCCTGGTTTTATGTGTGAATGCAATAATAATGTCTTAACTGCATCTCCCTCTACAGAGTTTCACCAGAATGATGTGCAGCTACCGCAGTCTGATAGGGACTCTCATAGCCAGTTTTTACAGGCTCTTAGGTCGGCTAAAATGTCAGCAGGTTTGTTTATCAATTGTTATGATAATGACTGGTTTCAGGAGCCAGTTCATTATTTATCATCAGCTTGGGACTCCATTTCTGTTTGAAGTCTTGGTTTTCCACGTGGCGGCTGAGAACACCCGCCAGCTTGTCGCTGGGGATGTACACCTGCTAAAGCCAAGGGGCTCCATTACGAGGCGATGCAACTCCGGATAGAAGACATCCCAAGCATCGTCCTCCTTCCGCAACCGGCCCCCCTATAGAATGGGGCACCCGAAAGGGCACCTCCCTTGCGTCTCCTGCAGGGCGCGCACCGCTCCCCCCCTTGCTCCTCCTGCAGGGCGCGAACCACTCCCCCCTTGCGCCTCCTGCAGGGCGCGAACCACCCCCTTGCGCTCCTGCAGGGCGCGCACCACTCCCCTCTTGCTCCTCCTGCAGGGCGCGAACCACTCCCCTTGCGCCTCCTGCAGAGCGCGAACCACTCCCCCCTTGCGCCGATCCCGCAGGTTGCCCTCAGGCCCGTCTTGCCCAGCACCGCTGCCTCTCGCGATGTCTGCACCTGCTGTTGCCTCCTGCAGGCCGCCCTCTGGCCGCCCACGCGTGGCTATTGGTCTGCGGCTCCCAATAGCTCTCGCGGGATGGTGACTTGCTAACACGAGGGCGCCATGCTTGCGCCGCAGGGGTACTACGTGGCGCCCAATGCGCAGTACTGCGGGGATGACGCTCTGTGCTTTCTGAAGCGTGTCGTGGCGTGTGAGGTGGAGGACGCGTGCACCACCTCCGATGCCAGCGGCGAGTGCGCTGCGGACGACCACCACGAGGGCCGGAGCGGAGCCGGTGCAGCGGGTGTGGGCGTCTTGCAGTTGTGCGGCGAAGGGTACGGGTCGGGGGTGGTGAACTGCGCCTCTGGGATCCCGATCGGATGCAGCGAGGGATACTTCCCAGCGCTCACGGCCGATAGCTGCAACCTTTGCCCGAGCAGAGAGGACACCGCCGCGCTGACCTTGTCAATGGCCTCCCTCATGGGCATGGCAGCGCTGATGCTGCTCATGTTTTTTGGGCGGTTCTTGAAGCAGCTGGCGACGAGGGCGGTGAGTTCGACGTTGAGCGGGGAAGGGCTGAAGGACTCCATCCAGGTGCTCAAGGCGCGCCAGGCGCTGTCGCTGATGCTCGGCTACTTCCAGGTGATCAGCCAGCTCCAGAACGTGTTCCAGGCGGAGCTCGTCCCCGCGGCGCTCACGCGTTTTCTGCGCGCCACCGACGTCGTGAACCTGGACGCCGGCTTGACGCTCAATTTCGTGTGCTTCTCGCACCACTTCCTCGGCGCGAAGTCCTCCTTCTGGTTCGACTTCTGGCAGGCGGTGGCGACGCCGTCACTCATCGCGCTCCTCTTTCTAGTCCTCTACCCCGTCATGCTCACAACGTGCGTGTTCCAGCCGTCTGCCACAGCTCCTCCCGCAGCGAACCCTGCGCGCTCCTCGTCGTTCCTGGTCTGCTCTGGCATCGGGCCACTTCAGCAATTGGCCGCCTGTGCATATTCTGCACATCGCTGATCGACAGCGTCGGCGTGGCCATCGGCCGCTGGCGTATCAGCACTCATCGGCCGGCAACGGGGGGATGTGAGGCGATGGGGAAGGGGAGATTGGCAGGTGTGGCTCCGGCACCGAAGCGGCCACCAGGTGCATCCGCGCGACGATTGCCTCGGTAAGCAGGCCCTTTAGGAGCGGTCGATAAGGTGAGGTTCGAGCCGCTTGCGTCTCTGGGACTCCAGCACAGTCGATCGTGCGTGTGGATCCAACGTCTGGCTTGGCATCTCCCTACATGTGTGGCGATGGGCAGTCGAGGGTCACCGCGCACCATACGGCAGAGGGGCTCGGGGAGCGGCAGTTGACACAACGTGAACGGTGTCTACGGCGCTGCACCCATCACCCATCTCACACTCGCACCGCTCCGACACCAGCCTTGGTTTGATGAAGGACGCGTGGCGAATACCAGATACGCGGCACCTTCTTTGCGCTGCGCCTAAAATCGCAGCTTGGCGCTCGGCGTGGATCGCCTCGAGGCTGCCCAGGTGACCCGCCTCAAGCGTGGTTCGCCTCGAGGCTGCCCATTTGACCCGCCTCAAGCGCGGATCGCCTCGAGGCTGCCCAGGTGACCCGCCTCAAGCGTGGATCGCCTCCAGGCTGCCCAGGTGACCCGCCTCAAGCGTGGATCTCGGGGCGTGGCCTTGTGCAGCTGGCGCTGTTCGTGATGATGTTCGTGCACCCTTCCGTCTCGACGGTTGTGTTTCAGGTATGGCACCCGGCACTCCCGGTGCCCGTTCCTGGTGCATCCTCCTTGGACAGCCAGTCTCGCAAGCCTCATGATTCGCGGAGGGCCTCGAGCCGGCGGACCATTCGTATCGTACAGATGGTCGCTTCCCTATGGGAAGTGACTTTTGGGGGTGGAGCTGACGAGGCTGACAGGTCTTCAACTGCGAAAAGTTCTACTTCGACGATGAGGGTATGGGGGAGCAGTATTGGCTCGAGCTCGATTATTCCATCGAGTGCTTCACGGGAACGTGGTATGTTGCCGTGGTGTTCGCTCTCATAGCTATCGCCACCTTCGTATTCGGCTTTCCGCTGGGCATATTCCTCGTCTTGCGCCATCTGAGGAGCTATGTCAAGGTGTCGATGGCCCGGGTCGCAGCGGAGCGTCACCTGGACCTGATGCAGGACCGCCGTTGGATTCTGATCTTGGATGCGGATCAGACGCTTCTAGACACGCGTGGCTCTCTTTGCGTTGATCCATCCGCCGATGCAGTGTCGAGGCGGCAGCGGGAGATCTCGGAGGACGTAGCTTTGCACGTCGAGGTGTACGTCCGAAAGGATACATTCGCTGAGCTGGCGGACTCTCCCGGCGCAGAGGCAGCTCGGGAAGGCATGGGAGCGGGCGATATGCATGGGGCGGTGCAGGGAGGTTCGGCAGCAGGCCGCAGCGTGCGAATGGCAAGAGTGGAGATCTGCCCCTTAGGCGGCCATGGTGCAGTGATTGGAGGCCCGAGGGCGTTGTGGGAGATGCATGAGAAGGATGACATGGGCGACGCCGGCATCGTGACCAAGGCTGCCGTGACGCGAATGGACGAAGACAACGCAGCTAGGGTGAGAGCTCCCAGGGTTTAAGGTGTTGGCGGCCTCTGCCCAACAGAAAGCCACTCGCCTGTCGCGTGTGTGGAGTGCCCTTCTTCGCAAGATGGGCGGGCCTTCGCTGCGGCCTTGCAGGCGCGCTGCAAAGCACTGCGCTGTTATCCCAGGCGCCGCACCTTCGCCACGCCACCACCCTATTCGAGCAACCACAGTGGCCCCTCGCTCTCATTGGTGGGATCTTTTATGGTGGTATATTCACCTCAACGGCAGCCGAACTCAACACCGCGCAAGTCCCCCATCGTGTGCTAGAAAATAGCAGAAAAAGAAGGAAGAAACCGACCGTATCTTTCACGCAGTCGGGGCGTCCCTGTTGCGCGTTTGCGGGCGCCTTCTTAGTTCTCGAGACACATCTGACAGATGTGGCATCGAGGCTTCTTTTGCAGGTGCTGACGAGGCCGCCTCAGATCCAGTGTGGATTCGCAGGCGCCCAGTTTTGTCTCTCTAGATCGTTGTTCTGCAACAGGGAAAAGGCGATGCATACATGTGGTACTATGTATTTTCCATGCCTGACATCGTACAGTGACTATGTGATATACTATCCCACCTTTCACCCCAACCCCCCGCTGCCCTCACACACGACCATCCACTGCTAGATGGGCTGATGACATGGGCTAAGATGTGCTGTGGCGCTGAGCTGCCATTGGTATCTTTGGCGGGTGCGCCATCAGGTTCTGGGTCAGTTTGTCGCACCCTTCGAGGACGAATTCTACTACTGGCAGTGCTACGAGATCATGAGGTGCCGCCCCGGTGTAACACCCTCCTTGCAGGACAGTGCCACTCGGGACGCGTGACTGACGAACAGCGGTGTGTGAGGAGGCCGGCAGGCGCCTGGCAATGACTGGCTTCGTGCTCCTTGTTAAGCTCACATTCGGATCGGAGCACATCGCCATCATCTATGCGCTCATCGTCTCCGTCATTGCGATTGCGCTGCACCAGAGATATTCTCCATTCAAATCCGACGCGCTGGATGAACTCCAGCTGACCATTCTGTTCAACCAGTTCTCCTTGCAAGTCGCGGTGACGGCGATGGAAATGTCCTCGCGCAGTGACGAAGGTGGCATTCTTGGGGTCGTGCTCCTGGTGCTGCAATGCCTATTCCTGACCTACGCCATGACCCTCATTGGCCCTGCCTTCAGGCCTGTGATGCTACACTTCTTCTCCAAGCTACCACCCGAGAAAGTGAAAGCCATTAAACGGGTTAAGAACCGTCTCTTCATCTGTGGTTCCAGTGCCAGTAAGGCATCTGGCAATGTAGATGACGCACCGATAGCCACTGCGACCGTTACGGCAGTACCACATTTCGAGATGAGTGCATTCGCCTTTGAATCCTTTGAGAATCCTTTGAGCAATAACCAGAGCGATTCAGTCGAAGGCGTGCCTTGTCAGCTGTTCGAAGCAGATCCCAGCCACGATGATGGCAATCAGGTAATCGAAGCACCTCATATGCATATTGGGTCTGCTGATACGGGAAGCACACCCAATCGGAGTCCCATGAGCAAAGGAGAAGAATCCAGTGCCACCGTGCCTGATGAGCCTGGTGCATTGTCAACATCGACAATGCATGACATCGAGAACACCTACTAGAATGCTTTATCCACTTAAGTTACACCGTGTATATCATCTTGATTTTTCTTGAAAACGTGCACGGGTGCTCCCTGTAGATCATATGGCTGTCACACAGGTGCAGCTGCCATTCGTCTGAGCATTCTTTGCGCCTGCCGAGGTCTTGAGTTCGAGAGCCTTTTTATCTGCCACACAGCCAGGTGCCAGCCAACAGCATGCAACGGCCTATATATGTAGGTTTTCGCACTGTTGCAGTTGGGTTAAGCACCAGCCGTCGGCTCGACCAAACAACGGCTGTACCCTAAGCCTACCTTTGACGGCCCCAACACATATCTTGCTAGAAAGCATGCGCACTGTCCGAGAGTCTCGGTTCGGGCCGCTGTGCATATCGTTATCAGTGACTGGCAGTGTATAATAGCCCGATGGTTGCATCACATCTGGCACTGTACTTAATCGCGCTATCATGACCGACTATTAGCTTTATATGTCCTGCCGTCTGAGAATTGTGTACGCTATAGGTAGAGTATTCAGAGTAGGTCAGCAGCGGAGCTGTAACATTGCTTTCCATGAGTAGATACACTCCAATACCGAAAGGTACCTCGCAGAGTGATAACGGACTAAAGTGAAGAAAATAAGATAGTTGATCGATAATTACTATCGGACCCATCATAGGTTTTAGGGATGTGTGACTCGTGTGCACACTTGCACGGGAATAAGTAGGCGGGTGTGCTCATACAGCGGTCTAGTATCCACCAGTGAATGAGTACCGACGATTATCTGTCAAGTGTCAACATAGTGGCATACAAATCATAGGCGCGCCACGGTAGTCGGGCGACAATGCCACTACAATACGGTACTCATGGTGACATGGTAGGTGGGGTGTGCAATACAAACGTGGCGCGTGCTCAAGGAGAGTGGTACCTTGCGCATTTGCATTCTGAACAGTGGCTGAGTGAGTGTCTCCCAACGATTGTCAGGTGACAATGCTACACGAGCTGCTAAGCTATTGCTGCTCTCCCCTAGCTAACAATGTTTCTTTGTTTCCGTCCTTTGCCTCCGTGGCTAGCGGAGTGCCCCTTGGCAAGCAGTCCCTCGTGCAGCCGTCACTTGGCCCTCAATCCCCAATCCCCACAAGCAAAAAAACTCTCGAGTGGAGCGGGGGGGGTCTTCTGAGAGAGAAAGCTGAAGCTTTCAGGGTCAGAATTGCAAAGATTGCCGGGACCGTGAGAGCTTCCATTTTAGTGTAACGGTGATGGAAACACCGAAATGCTTCCAGTGTAATTATATTGTTGATCATACAATATAGTTCTATCGGGCAACAACCTCCCGGCGAGATCCAGACGGGACTTGAACCTGAGCGCTCAAGGTGTGAGTCCAACACATAGCGCCCTACGCCGTAGCGCTATGTCATCAGATATGATGACATAGCGCGCCTCGTGACTATGTGTGGACTTGCACCTTGAGCGCGTGTCACAACAACGAACACGCTTGGAAGGGGTCCCTCGGGCACCCCTGAAAGGCCTGTCAGACCCCCCATATTTAGTCACGCTACCGCAGCCCATGTCAGACCCCACCGCATTCGCCCCCATCGCGCCCGTCTCAGCCGACAGCAAACGCCCCAACCATGACCCCCTTTTTCAGTAATTGTCATTCCCCCCTCAGTCACGGTCCTACCCCAGTTCATTGTCCGCTCGAGCGCCCGGAGCATATCACGTTCACCCTCCAGCTCAGATCTCCCTCCCAGTATAAATCATGCACGACGCCTCGCCAAGCGCTACATCGACGTCGCCGCGACTAGCCCGTGCCGATCCGCGAGCACCACAGAGCGTCACGCACGACATCACGCGAAGTGACATCACGACATGACAACACATGACGTCTCGGCGATGCATGACAGGGCAAACACAAGCGCGCGTGGACACCAAACGCCGCTCTCACTGGGAACCAATGGTCACAGGGCATCCGAAACGTCAATGGCATTCACGGACTTCCACTATGCTCGCTTGAGTATTTATGAACAAGGCTACAATTCAAGCAATTGCAATATCTTTATGGCAGGAAAGATTGACCAGTAAATTAACAGGTTGAGCAACAGCTCCTCCAAATAGTTACTTCAAGTTAGAACAGCCTCCAATGGCCAATATTCAAGTCTTATACTTTCAAGTCGCGCAGTTCATATCTCTAATCGATCTGTCCCATGTCGACTGGCATATCATCATCTGCCACCTATACAAATCCTAATGAGAGAATCTGCATTTGGACAATCCTAATCAAGACAGTTGATTTCATTGTCCCTTGCTGATCTTTGCTTTCTTCCTACGAGGAGCCACGTCAAGCACTTCTTCTTCATCACTGTCACTGCTTATGGAGCATTTCAATTGAGTTATATACTCATGTGTCCAACATCTCGGATATTTCCTAGGTTGCCTCTTCGTCTCTTCAGACACCCCAGCCTTATTCTCACCCATTGAAGTCAATCCAGTATCTGACCCATAAGGTTTCTTCGGTGGTGCATGAACAGTCTCCACCACAGAGGCTGGGGCATCCTCAGATATGGCCTCAGACTCCTGCTCGGTGATAGGCGGATCCTCTGGCTGAACAGGTGAGGTCGGGGATGTGCCCTTTGGCACCCAGATAAGTTCACCCTTCTCATCCATGATCAATTGCAGTCCCAGTCTCTTCAACCTTCGAGCTTCAGCTTGTTCTTCAGCATCGTCAGCTACCAAGTCATCGAACTCGCTGACGTCATCCTCAGTGTCATCATATTCGGGCGAGGCTGGCTCCCATTTCGGACTGGCAGTGTCCATGTCATATGTGACACCCGCGTCATCGTTGTCATCCGAACCTGGTAGCTTCTCCTTACTGTTAGTGACACCCGCGTCATCATTGTCATCAGAATCCGGTAACTTCTCTTTACTCCAGGACACAACGCCTGTACCCGAATCGTCACTGTTTGTAGGCTCTGAGTGTACAGGCTTACGCCCCGTGTAGGGAATTCCACGATATTCGTCATCGTCAATCACAATCGTCGGATTCCCGCGCCCAATGCTGCTGATCGGTAATGAGAATGGCGCTACCGGCGCCTTCAACTGAGTGGCGTCTTCCAGAAACCAGCCGCCGCCCCTATCCCTACATTCTGGGAAAATCAGAAGACGTCTAGAAGACGTCTTCTGAACGTCTTATAGACGTCTTCGTAGAAATGACGTCTTCTGGTTTCCAGAATACGTCTTCTGAGTGGAACGTCTTCTGGAAACCAGAAGACACTCTTCGGGGAAGACGTGCCGAAGATGTGCGGAATGTCTTCCGGATTTCGGAAGACATCTTCCCGGAAGACATGCAAAGGGCAGTCTTCCCGGAAGATACCCGGAAGATGTTCCGAATGTCTTCTGGGCCAGAATACATTCTGACATGTGTTATCGACACATATGTGATGATTATGCAATTTGGCCACATAGCTACTTCATACCACAAGTACACTAGTCGCGTAATCACAGAAGACATTCAGAAGGCGCACGGAAGACATACGGAAGACATTCCGGGTATCTTCCTAACAACTTCAGGGTTGTCATCATGCTCTGTTGCTATGATACATGATATACGGCTAAGTTAATTGATAGGTCTATCTACACATACATGTACGATTGCATCTATTCAACATACAGACCACTAAGTACGATGCCCGGCGTATTATCATGATCGCCTCTTGCGTCTTGCACCTTTCGGTCGTGAACCGTCATCGTCGATGCACTCGAAAAAGTCAGCCTTTAAATCAAATACCACCGCCGTCTTCATCACAGGATGTTTCTTGATTACAACTTGGTGCTCAATTTGAGCCGCCAGGATGAATGGATCAGTAGTGTCCCAAGGTGTCTCGGGATCATCCGGGTCGTATGTGTACACCACCTTTGCGGTATTGTCCTG
>LGRX02034373.1:0-24557 GCA_001247695.2 Cymbomonas tetramitiformis | reverse complement strand
ATGCGGCCTATGCACGCACCCGAGCGTCGTCATGATGCGGCCTGAGCATGCACCCGAGCGTCGTCATGATGCGGCCTGTTTATTCATGAACCGAAATGCAAGCAGGGTGCACACAAGCAACACAATGCAAGCACGAGCAGGAATGGATGCTTGCTAGTATTCATTATAGATTACATTTAGTGTAGCAAGTCTTATTCCTCTCTTTCTCTTCTCAAGCTACGGCCTCTCTGGCAAGCTTTCTTTTCTCGGTGCTCTGCCTCTCTGGCGAGTCTTCTCTTAGGCTCTCTGCCTTCTCATGCTCTTAGGCTCTCTGCCTTCTCTTCTCCATCTGTCTCCATTACTCCCGAGTCTTTGGCTGGATGAGTGTCTCACAGTCTGTCAGGGAGCAGGCTGCTGCTACGAAGCTGCGCGGCTAGTTCCGTGCCTAAGCCTCTCTGGCTGTGCCTCTCTGGCTAACGGCAACGGATAGTAGCTTCCTCTCAGTAGCGCAGAAGCTTCCTCAGCAGCAGCCTCCACCCTGACCCTTCCCCCAAACCACAACCAACAGAGTCAGCAGGGATGGGAGGGAGGGTTTTACAAACTTCAGAGCAGAAAGCAGGGGCTTTCGGGATTCGGAAGTGTGGAAACTGACTCCCCGTTGTGGCGTCCGCAATTGATACACCCTTGCGGACGGTGTCACCCCCGTGACACCCCGATCAGGACGCCACTCGCAATGTGTCGTATTCCCGATCGGGCCCTCTCCCGGGCGACAAAAGTCGCGCCTGCTCGATTTCTCAGTTCTGAATAACCGAAATTATCGCGAGCGATAATTGTGAATTATTCATGAACCGAAATGCAAGCAGGGTGCACACAAGCAACACAATGCAAGCACGAGCAGGAATGGATGCTTGCTAGTATTCATTATAGATTACATTTAGTGTAGCAAGTCTTATTCCTCTCTTTCTCTTCTCAAGCTACGGCCTCTCTGGCAAGCTTTCTTTTCTCGGTGCTCTGCACCGGGCACAGGAGCGATCCCGGCACCGCCCGAAGCGGCACCCAGTGCTGCCGCTCTCCGCACTGAATGGTCTTACTGTGGCGCACCCTGACCCACACCACCGCCATGTCGTCCTGGAACAGGATGTCGTCTCTCACCAGCGCTCCCCGCGTGTTCCACGCACCTGTCTTACCCGTGGTGAGGTTGTCCTTCCGGAACAACCCGAAGAAGCCCACGAGGATGGCCGCCCACAGGGACATCTGGGTGAGGTCATGCGTGGAGATGAGCTGCGCCATCTTAGCCAGGTCTGCCAATGTGAGTGGCATGACCGGCTTGGGAGGCCTCCCCCAGCACCGCTTCACCCCCTGGAGGGTGGCCGCCACCGCGTGCCTGGCTGCCACCGGCACCCACTCGTGCCCTCGCTGTAGGTGCAGCTGCCGAACCCCTGCCAGGTAGTTCTTGATGGTGTCGGGCTGCACGAACCAGCTGGAGAAGGTGATGAACATGCAGAGAGTGGCGTCCGTGGCTGGCAGGAGGGGGTCCAGGCACCCCATGCAGGCGAAGGCAATGCAGAAGGTGACGAAGGCTCTCACCCCCGTGCCGTAGCACCTCCTCGTCTCTGGTGCCAGGGCTTCCGCCCTGCAACGCTCCGTCTCGCGCTGCAGCTCCTGCACCAGCTCCTCTGCCCAACCCTCACGCCCAGTCAGGGAGGGCCACCGGCTCCGGCCCCACCCGCACAACAACCACGGGCCACCTGGTGGGCCCCCAGGCGGTCCTGCCGTGCCCCCGCAGGTCAGGGGCAGTGAACAGGTGTGTGCCCTGCGCCCACTCGCGCACCACCTTGAACACTTCGGGCAGGCTCCTCACGAGCTCCCAGCCCTCGTTCCCCGGCCACACCGGCACGAGGAAGCACGCTGCCGTGCCCCACTGCTGCCGCCTCTTGCACTTCAGGAAGTTCTTGATGATGGCCACGATGATGCTGAAGGGCAGGTTGCCCCAAGCGTTGTGGCCGTCGAACTTCTGGACCCGCGCATCCTCCGCCTTGCTCCAGCTCAGGTAGCAGTAGGCGTTCGCCCGGGACTCCGCCACGCAGGCGTCCACTGTGAACGGGCCGAACTCCTGGTCCAGCTCCGCCCACCGCACCGGGCAGACCATCCAGTCGTCCCGGTCCTGCCGCCAAACCGTGGCCCGCAGGAAGGCACGGTGCTCCACCAGGAAGCGCGGCATGTCCAACCTGGAGAGGAGGTCCGCCAGCAGGTTGTCCTTGGTGGAGATGTACTTGGGCTGGAGGCGAATGTCGTGCTTGGCGCACGTGTAGAAGATCTGCCTCAGCAGTGGCAGGTACTCCACCGGCCCCCACCAGCTGCCCACCTGGTACATCGCGGACTTGTTGTCGATGTTCACCACAATCGTACACCCCGCCATCCGGTGCCCCCAAAGCACCACCGCCCACCAGACGGCGAACAACTCCAGGTAGTTGATGCTCCAACTGGCGGGGCACCCCGGTCGCCTCGGGAACCAGGGCCGCTGAGGCAGCCTCGCCAGGTCCGCCCAGCTCAGCAGGAAGAAGAGCTTCTCCCAGACTCCACCGAAGCCCAGCGTGCCCGAGGCGTCTGTGGCGAAGTGCCGCTCGTCCACCAACCGCCTTTCCAGCACCACGCTCCTGCCGTTGTACTGGCGCACCACCTGCTCCAGCACGGCCAAGTCCTCGAGCACCGGGTGCGGCAGCCTCACCGTCCTCCTTCCCGTGGTGGCCGCGAGGAAATTGAAGCCCCTCCTCGTGTAAAGGGAGAGGCCCCACACCACATGGCTGCAGAAGGCTAGCAGCCCCAGCAGCGACTCCAGGGCTCGCCGGGACACCATGCCCCGCGCCGCCCGCGCCCGCAAGTCCCCCGCCATCTTCACCACCACGGTGATGCGCTCCTCGTCAATCGACGCCGTGCAGACGTCGCCCTCCGTGCTTAGCAGGACCCCGAGGAACTCCAGGAGCTGCGTAGGACCCTCACACTTCGCACTGTTGACCTTGAAGCCCAGGAAGGTCAGGAACTCGACCAACAAGAGCATGGCCTCCTCCGCCTGCTCCCTGGTCTCGAGAATGCAAAAGAAGTCGTCAAGGTACCCCACGGTGGGGATCCCCCGTGCGCGCATCCACGCCACAATGGCTCTCGTCCACCTCATGAAGATGCCTGGCAGGGCCCGGTTGCCAAACGGGGCCCGTGCATCCATCCACCTCACGTCGTCGAACTCGAAGCACTGGTGCGGCCAGTACATGGACGCGATGCCCTTGCTCCGGTAGGCGGTCTCCATGTCCACCTTGAACATCCAGTACTTCGGCCGTAGCATGCCGTAGGCCTCCTTCACAGTGGTGAACTCGTCCTTGTCCAGCTCGATGCGGGCGTTCACCCCCACGTCCTCCGGCCGAGAGTAGTCGCTGACGGGCCTGTACTTGATCTTGCCCTTGCGCACCTTCTCCACCATTCCGAGGGCAATGATGCCCAGGGGCAGGCGCCACCTTGCCAGAAAGATGTGGCCTGCCTCGGCCTCGCGCCGAATCTCGTCCCTCATGACGTCCATGTGCTCCGGGCCCACGTAATTGGGGACCCGGTACGGCTCGTCCACCTCGATCTCCTCTGACGGCCATCCTGCACCGCATGCTGCGCACCTTACGAGGAAGTCCACGTCGTGCCAATCCTGGAACGCGGCTGCCACGAGGTGTGCTCGACTGGTGAGCGTCGGGATGGCGCAACCGACGCGCTCGCACTCCTCCTCGTAACACCTTCGCTCGTTCTCGCCCGTGCCACATCTCTCCATGTTCTCGATGGTGGCCCGCTGCAAAATCTTTGCGCGGATCGCAGGCCATCTCGTCGACGTGCGCACCCGTCTCGGATCCTCTGGCGAGCGCCAAGACTCAGGGTCCGTCTGTGTGACGGGGAGTGGGGCGATGCGCTCCACCTCCCACCGCAGGGGAACTCGATCATGCCTGCGAGGTCCCCCGAGCACGTCCCACACCGGGATGAACTCGTCACTCCTCAATCCATCCCACCATCTCGAGGGTGCCAGCCCGCCCGCCGGCACCTCCACCTCGCGCCCTCCATGTACGCGCTCAGCAAGGGCGGCCTCACCCTCGCCCACCTTCTCCACCACCGGCGCCATGTCCACCTCCACCGCCGGGCCCGGCACCATCGCCGGGACTTCACCCGCCCCCGCCGGGGCCTCCTGGCTGCTTTCCGGCTCCCCCGGCGGCACAGCTACCGCCGGGATCAGCCCTCATCTCACGGTTGAGGACCCGGGCACGCCGGGTCAGTCCGGACGTGTCCCTCGTCCCCACAGACACTGCAAACGTGCCTGAAGTGGCAGTTAGGTTGGTGCCGGCAGTTGCCACCGTTGTGGCCGTAGCACGCATCAGGAATGCCACGGCCACGGCCACCACCTGCCCCACCGCCGCGCCCGCCTCGACCTCCGCGGCCTCCTCTGCCTTTGCCCCCCTTACCGTTGCCGTCCTGCGGCTGCTGCGGCTGCTGCGGCTGTTGTGTCTGATGCGCACCCTCACGTTGCCACTTGTAATCGTTGCGCTTCTTCCTCGCGCCCGGCTGCAGCCGGTGCTGCTGCTGGTAAATGCGCCAGACGCGGTCGTACCCCTCCAACGAGATGCCCACGGTCGACCGTTGCACCTGGCGAACCAGGTGCTCGTAGAATTCATTAAAGTGGTAAAATGTAAAGTCGGCCGCGATGGTCTTCGCCCAAGCGAGGAAGTCCACGAGGTCCTCCCGCGCCTCCAAAGGTGCTTCACACATGATCCGGAAGAACCCCCGCTCCCACTCGTCCATGTCCTTGCACTTTTTGGTCTTCGACACCACCGTGAGCTCGCCATTTTGCATCTTTAAGCGGCCCTCGTCCTCCTGCAGCAGCCGCAGCAGCCGCATCATGACGATGCTCGGGTGCATGCACAGGCCGCATCATGATGACGCTCGGGTGCATGCACAGGCCGTATCATGACGACGCGCGGGTGCATGCACAGGCCGCTTCATGACGACGCTCGGGTGCATGCACATGCCGCTTCATGACGACGCTCGGGTGCATGCACAGGCCGCATCATGACGACGCTCGGGTGCATGCACAGGCCGCATCATGACGACGCTCGGGTGCATGCACAGGCCGCATCATGACAACGCTCGGGTGCATGCACAGGCCGCATCATGACGACGCTCGGGTGCATGCATAGGCCGCATTGTGACGACGTTCGGGTGCATGCACAGGCCGCATCATGACGACGCTCGGGTGCATGCACAAGCCGCATCGTGACGACGCTCGGGTGCATGCACAGACCGCATCGTGATGACGCTCGGGTGCATGCACAGGCCGCATCATGACGACGCTCGGGTGCATGCATAGGCCGCATCGTGACGACGCTCGGGTGCATGCACAGGCCGCATCAGGACGACGCTCGGGTGCATGCACAGGCCGCTTCATGACGACGCTCGGGTGCATGCACAGGCCGCATCATGACGACACTCGGGGGCATGCACAGGCCGCATCATGACGACGCTCGGGTGCATGCACAGGCCGCATCATGACGACGCTCTGGTGCATGCACAGGCCGCATCATGATGACGCTCGGGTGCATACATAGACCGCATCATGACGACGCTCGGGTGCATGCTCAGGCCGCATTATGACGACGCTCGGGTGCATGCACAGGCCGCATCATGACGACGCTCGGGTGCATGCACAGGCCGCTTCATGATGACGCTCGGGTGCATGCTCAGGCCGCATCATGACGACGCTCGGGGGCATACTTCACAATTATCGCTCGCGATAATTTCGGTTATTCAGAACTGAGAAATCGAGCAGGCGCGACTTTTGTCGCCCGGGAGAGGGCCCGATCGGGAATACGACACATTGCGAGTGGCGTCCTGATCGGGGTGTCACGGGGGTGACACCGTCCGCAAGGGTGTATCAATTGCGGACGCCACAACGGGGAGTCAGTTTCCACACTTCCGAATCCCGAAAGCCCCTGCTTTCTGCTCTGAAGTTCGTAAAAAATTCTGGTTAACTGTTAGTGTGGAAGTAGTTTACGTTTAAAATTTTTACATTTCATGCCTGTTAAAGGTATTCAGCGAGGCAGTGGGATTTCTGAACCGACTTCGGTAGACGCGGCGACTCAAACGGACATTTCGGCAGTACGGGCGGAATTTTTCTTGAACGCAGCTTTACTTGATCGTCGCTGCTGGACTCATCCGGCCTTTGTTCCGTGTTCGTGCTGCATTACTTGTCAGCTTTGGTTGCCCAGAGAGCCTTCCGCGGACTACATTCCTCCGCGTATTTTTCCGGGACACTACCTCGGGTGTTCTTGTTTAAAGTTGCCGGACGTCGCAAGGAGATTTTATTGATGCCCATTAGAAGACACGGTACTCGCACAGCCTTTCCAACGTTTCCAATTGCTACGCTCCGGGTACGGTGTGCAGAGTGCGACGTTTACGGCCGCCGAGTTCTAGCGAAGTGGAGAATCTTCATCCCTGAGTGCAGTCGTTCAACGCACGGAAGGGGTTACATTGATCTTTGCAGACGTTGCGGAGTGGTCCATCAACGAAATTTCTTTACAGCAGTTTGGTGGCCGATCGGTAGACAGCGAATTCTTTTCTTCCGGAATTAAACAAGTTAGCCATGTCTTCAAGAAACGACCGTTTAATTGTTTGGACTTCGGCAGTGGCGAAGGAGAAGTTAAAACAGTTACGGCAGCTGTTGAAGGTTTCTGCGCGCATGAGAATGGGTTCTTGGGAGAAGCAGCGGCAGCAGGTTCTAGCTTGGATTGATTCTTCCCTGTCGGATTTGCAGCTGCTGCCGGAAGATGTGCGCTCGCAAACGGATGTTCTCTTGGACGCGGGCCTGCTCACTGTTGATTCGGCGGGGGCGCTTTCGGTGGGTTTGTGGCCGGCTTTGCCGGGCCCTTGGTCGGAACGCAGGGCGGGAGAACTTGAAAAGTTTGCGCAGGTGGAGGCATGGGTGGACGCGGTTTTCAGCTTAACATCGCCGGTGATTGGAGCGAACGCGGTGATTTCCGCGAGTGGGGCCTCGGCAGGTGTTGCTGGGGCTGGTGCAGGCGGGAATGCATCTTCGGGACCAGCGGGGGCGACGGGCTCCGGTGGCGGCGTCCTTTCAGGGACGGCTGGAGCCCCAGGGGCTTCGGGCATCGGGACTGTCGCGGCGGCGATCTCTGCTCCCGCGGCAGCGGTGTCCGGAGCATTGGCAGGATCAGGGGGCCTCGGTGCTGGCGTCCTTTCGGGGACGGCCGGGGTCGCCACGGGTTTAGGCACCGGAACTGCCGCAACGGTGTCCCCTACACCTGCGGCAGCGGTGGACCCGAGCGCGATCGCGGCGGCAATCGCCACCGCTTTGGGGGCCCGCCTCGACGCTTTGGGGTCCCGCATTGCGAGCTTGGAGTCTCGGGGAGGGGCACCGGCGGGTGCCACCTTGCTGAGCGGTGGAGTGGCGCCACCCGAAGCGGAATTACTGGCAAGAGCGCTGAGGGATTCAGTAGCAACGGCTGAGGGTTGGGACGTGGCCAAGTGTTCGCACGCATGCGCGGACTTGGTGCACGAGGCGGCCAAGCTCCGGTCTCAGCTCATGCTGCTGAAAGGAATTCATCCATTCGGTAAGTTGCCGATGAAAGCGTTGGAAGCAAACGCTTTTCCAGCGATGGTGTACGCGCTCCCGGAGTTGGCGGAAGAGGAGTGCGAGCTGGACGAGCTTCCAGCGGGCAAGGAGGCCACACAAGAGCATTGGAGGGCGTTCGTACACATGCTGCAGGCGCGGGTTGGCGAGTTCCAGGCGTTCGTCAAGTCCAAGGTCCCGTCGTTTCTGCTGACCGACGTGATGGCGCCCTCCTTCTTTAAGAAGAGGAAACGAGGAGATGGGGATTCTGACGAGGAGCAGGCTCGGGCCGCGGGGGGAGGGAGTGCTCGGCTCCCGCCCCTGGACGCGGCTCGTCGGGAGCAGCTGGCAGCGCTGGGGAGCTCGTTCAGGACGGTCAACGAGGAGCAGCTTGCGCGTGCACTTCGTGGAGAGTTGGCCCCCGAGGACATCGCTCGCCCCCCAGGTGCGGGGACTCTCCCATCTGCGATCCCGGCACGGGGGCCCCTCGCGGGGGTCAACCTGCTGGTGCAACCACCGCAGAGGCTGCTGCAGGAGGACGAGGGTCGCCTGAAGATGAAGGATGGCGAACTCACGGTGGTGCCTAAGACGAAGAAATGCAAAGACATGGACGAGTGGGCGAGGGGCTTCTTCAGAATCATGTGTGAGGCACCATTGGATGCGCGAGAAGACCTGGTGGACTTCCTCGCCTGGGCAAAGACGATCGCAGCGGACTTCACCTTCTACCACTTCAATGAGTTCTACGAGCACCTGGTTCGTCAGGTGCAAAGATCGACCGTGGGCATCTCGTTGGAGGGGTACGACCGCGTGTGGCGGATTTACCAGCAGCAGCACCGGCTGCAACCGGGCGCGAGGAAGAAGCGCAATGACTACAAGTGGCAACGTGAAGGTACTCAGCAGCCACAGCAGCCGCAGCAGCCACAAGATGGCAACGGTAAGGGAGGCAGAGGCAGAGGGGGCCGCGGAGGCCGAGGCGGACGCGGCGGGGGAGCAGGTGGTGGAGCCGGGGGCCGTGGCCGTGGCATTCCAGATGCGTGGTACGGCCACAACGGTGGCCACTGCAGGCACCAACCTAACTGCCACTTCAGGCACGTTTGTAGTGTCTGCGGAGACGAGGGACACGTCCG
The DNA here is from genome assembly GCA_001247695.2 of Cymbomonas tetramitiformis. NCBI lineage: Eukaryota > Viridiplantae > Chlorophyta > Pyramimonadophyceae > Pyramimonadales > Pyramimonadaceae > Cymbomonas > Cymbomonas tetramitiformis. The sequence goes on along the minus strand of LGRX02034373.1, from coordinate 15,806 downwards.
GACTGACCCGGCGTGTCCGGGTCCTCAGCCGTGAGACGAAGGGCTGATCCCGGCGGTAGCAGTGCCGCCGGGGGAGCCGGAAAGCAGCCAGGAGGCCCCGGCGGGGGCGGGTGAAGTCCCGGCGACGGTGCCGGGCCCGGCGGTGGAGGCGGACATGGCGCCGGTGGTGGAGAAGGGAAGCGAGGGTGAGGCCACCCTAGCCGAGCGCGTACGTGGAGAGCGCGAGGTAGAGGTGCCGGCGGGCGGGCTGGCACCCTTGAGGTGGTGGGATGGCTTGAGGAGTGACGAGTTCATCCCGGTGTGGGACGTGCTCGGGGGACCTCGCAGGCATGATCGAGTCCCCCTTCGGTGGGAGGAGGAGCGCGTCGCTCCACTCCCCGTCACGCAGACGGACCCCGACGCCTGGCGCTCGCCCGAGGATCCTAGACGAGTGCGCACGTCGGCGAGGTGGCCGGCGATCCGCGCGGAGATTCTGCAGCGGGCCACGATCGAGAACATGGAGAGATGTGGCACGGGCGAGAACGAGCGAAGGTGTTACGAGGAGGAGTGCGAGCGCGTCGGTTGCGCCATCCCGACGCTCACCAGTCGAGCGCATCTCGTGGCGGCCGCGTTCCAGGATTGGCACGACGTGGACTTCCTCGTAAGGTGCGCGGCATGCGGTGCAGGATGGCCGTCAGAGGAGATCGAGGTGGACGAGCCGTACCGGGTCCCCAATTACGTGGGCCCGGAGCACATGGACGTCATGAGGGACGAGATTCGGCGCGAGGCCGAGGCAGGCCACATCTTTCTGGCAAGGTGGCGCCTGCCCCTGGGCATCATTGCCCTCGGAATGGTGGAGAAGGTGCGCAAGGGCAAGATCAAGTACAGGCCCGTCAGCGACTACTCTCGGCCGGAGGACGTGGGGGTGAACGCCCGCATCGAGCTGGACAAGGACGAGTTCACCACAGTGAAGGAGGCCTACGGCATGCTACGGCCGAAGTACTGGATGTTCAAGGTGGACATGGAGACCGCCTACCGGAGCAAGGGCATCGCGTCCATGTACTGGCCGCACCAGTGCTTCGAGTTCGACGACGTGAGGTGGATGGATGCACGGGCCCCGTTTGGCAACCGGGCCCTGCCAGGCATCTTCATGAGGTGGACGAGAGCCATTGTGGCGTGGATGCGCGCACGGGGGATCCCCACCGTGGGGTACCTTGACGACTTCTTTTGCATTCTCGAGACCAGGGAGCAGGCGGAGGAGGCCATGCTCTTGTTAGTCGAGTTCCTGACCTTCCTGGGCTTCAAGGTCAACAGTGCGAAGTGTGAGGGTCCTACGCAGCTCCTGGAGTTCCTCGGGGTCCTGCTAAGCACGGAGGGCGACGTCTGCACGGCGTCGATTGACGAGGAGCGCATCACCGTGGTGGTGAAGATGGCCGGGGACTTGCGGGCGCGGGCGGCGCGGGGCATGGTGTCCCGGCGAGCCCTGGAGTCGCTGCTGGGGCTGCTAGCCTTCTGCAGCCATGTGGTGTGGGGCCTCTCCCTCTACACGAGGAGGGGCTTCAACTTCCTCGCAGCCACCACGGGCAGGAGGACAGTGAGGCTGCCGCACCCGGTGCTCGAGGACTTGGCCGTGCTGGAGCAGGTGGTGCGCCAGTACAACGGCAGGAGCGTGGTGCTGGAAAGGCGATTGGTGGACGAGCGGCACTTCGCCACAGACGCCTCGGGCACGCTGGGCTTCGGCGGAGTCTGGGAGAAGCTCTTCTTCCTGCTGAGCTGGGCGGACCTGGCGAGGCTGCCTCAGCGACCATGGTTCCCGAGGCGACCGGGGTGCCCCGCCAGTTGGAGCATCAACTACATGGAGTTGTTCGCAGTCTGGTGGGCGGTGGTGCTTTGGGGGCACCGGATGGCGGGGAGTACGATTGTGGTGAACATCGACAACAAGTCCGCGATGTACCAGGTGGGCAGCTGGTGGGGGCCAGTGGAGTACCTGCCGCTGCTGAGGCAGATCTTCTACACGTGCGCCAAGCACGACATCCGCCTCCAGCCCAAGTACATCTCCACCAAGGACAACCTGCTGGCGGACCTCCTCTCCAGGTTGGACATGCCGCGCTTCCTGGTGGAGCACCGTGCCTTCCTGCGGGCCACGGTTTGGCGGCAGGACCGGGACGACTGGATGGTCTGCCCGGTGCGGTGGGCGGAGCTGGACTAGGAGTTCGGCCCGTTCACAGTGGACGCCTGCGTGGCGGAGTCCCGGGCGAGCGCCTACTGCTACCTGAGCTGGAGCAAGGCGGAGGATGCGCGGGTCCAGAGGTTCGACGGCCACAACGCTTGGGGCAACCTGCCCTTCAGCATCATCGTGGCCATCATCAAGAACTTCCTGAAGTGCAAGAGGCGACAGCAGTGGGGCACAACGGCGTGCTTCCTCGTGCCGGTGTGGCCGGGGAACGAGGGCTGGGAGCTCGTGAAGAGCCTGCCCGGAGTGTTCAAGGTGGTGCGCGAGTGGGCGCAGGGCACACACCTGTTCACTGCCCCTGACCTGCGAGGGCACGGCAGGACCGCCTGGGGGCCCACCAGGTGGCCCGTGGTTGTTGTGCGGGTGGGGCCAGAGCCGGTGGCCCTCCCTGACTGGGCGTGAGGGTTGGGCAGAGGAGCTGGTGCAGGAGCTGCAGCGCGAGACGGAGCGTTGCAGGGCGGAGGCCCTGGCACCAGAGACGAGGAGGTGCTACGGCACAGGGGTGAGAGCCTTCGTCACCTTCTGCATTGCCTTCGCCTGCATGGGGTGCCTGGACCCCCTCCTGCCGGCCACGGACGCCACTCTCTGCATGTTCATCACCTTCTCCAGCTGGTTCGTGCAGCCCGACACCATCAAGAACTACCTGGCAGGGGTTCGGCAGCTGCACCTACAGCGAGGGCACGAGTGGGTGCCGGTGGCAGCCAGGCACGCGGTGGCGGCCACCCTCCAGGGGGTGAAGCGGTGCTGGGGGAGGCCTCCCAAGCCGGTCATGCCACTCACATTGGCGGACTTGGCTAAGATGGCGCAGCTCATCTCCGCGCATGACCTCACCCAGATGGCCCTGTGGGCAGCCATCCTCGTGGGCTTCTTCGGGTTGTTCCGAAAGGACAACCTCACCACGGGCAAGACAGGTGCGTGGAACACGCGGGGGGCGCTGGTGAGAGACGACATCCTGTTCCAGGACGACATGGCGGTGGTGTGGGTCAGGGTGCGCCACAGTAAGACCATTCAGTGCGGAGAGCGGCAGCACTGGGTGCCGCTTCGGGCGGTGCCGGGATCGCTCCTGTGCCCGGTGCAGGCGCTGGCGCGCCTCGTGGCGAGCACGGCGGGGCGGCCAGGGGACTCGGCCCTCTTCGTGATGGAGAAGGCGGTGGGCAGGCGGGCCTCGGTGGTGCCCATGACCCACGATGCACTGGTCTCAGGCATCAAAGCCTTGGCGGAGCGGGTGGGGCTAGACCCGGCAGGCTATGCCGGGCATTCCTTGCGGAGGGGCGGGGCCACGGCGGCCATGCGCTTGGACGTGAACAGCCTGTACATCAAGATGCAAGGTGATTGGAAGAGCGACTGCTTCGAGCGCTACTGCGAGCTAGACACCGAGCAGAAGCTCATCCTTCCCGGAGCCATGGCAGAGGCCGCGGCAGCGCTGCTCTAGACAGGTGATTCACTCGTGCACTCGGCCCTCCCATGCCTCCGATTGGGTGAGTGTGCCTAGGGCCCTTGAGAGAACCCCAGGCTCTGTCAGGAGAGCCCCTGCTAGGTGCAGGATTGGGTGGAGGCTGCTGCTGAGAAGCTTCTGCGCTACTGAGAGGAAGCTACTATCCGTTGCCGTTAGCCAGAGAGGCACAGCCAGAGAGGCTTAGGCACGGAACTAGCCGCGCAGCTTCGTAGCAGCAGCCTGCTCCCTGACAGACTGTGAGACACTCATCCAGCCAAAGACTCGGGAGTAATGGAGACAGATGGAGAAGAGAAGGCAGAGAGCCTAAGAGCATGAGAAGGCAGAGAGCCTAAGAGAAGACTCGCCAGAGAGGCAGAGCACCGAGAAAAGAAAGCTTGCCAGAGAGGCCGTAGCTTGAGAAGAGAAAGAGAGGAATAAGACTTGCTACACTAAATGTAATCTATAATGAATACTAGCAAGCATCCATTCCTGCTCGTGCTTGCATTGTGTTGCTTGTGTGCACCCTGCTTGCATTTCGGTTCATGAATAATTCACAATTATCGCTCGCGATAATTTCGGTTATTCAGAACTGAGAAATCGAGCAGGCGCGACTTTTGTCGCCCGGGAGAGGGCCCGATCGGGAATACGACACATTGCGAGTGGCGTCCCGATCGGAGTGTCACGGGGGTGACACCGTCCGCAAGGGAGTATCAATTGCGGACGCCACAACGGGGAGTCAGTTTCCACACTTCCGAATCCCGAAAGCCCCTGCTTTCTGCTCTGAAGTTTGTAAAACCCTCCCTCCCATCCCTGCTGACTCTGTTGGTTGTGGTTTGGGGAAAGGGTCAGGGTGGAGGCTGCTGCTGAGAAGCTTCTGCGCTACTGAGAGGAAGCTACTATCCGTTGCCGTTAGCCAGAGAGGCACAGCCAGAGAGGCTTAGGCACGGAACTAGCCGCGCAGCTTCGTAGCAGCAGCCTGCTCCCTGACAGACTGTGAGACACTCATCCAGCCAAAGACTCGGGAGTAATGGAGACAGATGGAGAAGAGAAGGCAGAGAGCCTAAGAGCATGAGAAGGCAGAGAGCCTAAGAGAAGACTCGCCAGAGAGGCAGAGCACCGAGAAAAGAAAGCTTGCCAGAGAGGCCGTAGCTTGAGAAGAGAAAGAGAGGAATAAGACTTGCTACACTAAATGTAATCTATAATGAATACTAGCAAGCATCCATTCCTGCTCGTGCTTGCATTGTGTTGCTTGTGTGCACCCTGCTTGCATTTCGGTTCATGAATAACCTCTCAGACGACTCCCAGCACGTTGAGAAACGGCACCGACGTACCCTGAAGGTGACCGAGAGCTACCGCGTGCACTTGGAGCCAACGGGCCAACCATTGCAAGGTTGGCAATTTCGAGCTGTCCGAGGGCAAGGGACGAGCGCTCTACGCTCCAAGGTGGGCACACGGGGCTTGAGGTCCTCCATCAAGGCTCTGGAAACGGACCTTGCACCGCCCCGTACACCTCCGCGGAGCACGAGCCCACCGCTTTGGAGAGCCGGGCATCGACGCAACGGCCGAGGACCCACGCGGTCACCAACGCACAGCGCGGTTACCGCCAACAAGCGAGAAGCTCGAGCTCGATCACCCTTACCCGCAGCCCTTAGCAAACTTAAAAGGCTGCAAGAATACCGACGACGACGTCACACATGGCACCCATGACGGGTCGGTAATGACCATCTAGTAAACGCTTGTTATCGTCATAAACGTCATTTTACCCGCGCCAAAAATGACTTTCGACAGGCAGTGAGTTACTCTCACTGTACACATCCTACGTGGCACAAAAGGCGGCGCAACGAAAAACAATTACTTTTCAACCCCTAAAAAACATTTTTTATCCTGCGCGTGCCCTGAGTGCAGCCCTGCTTTACGTTTCGTTGGATATAAGTCCGTCTATCGCGTAGAACGCCCTTCTTTTTTCAGCCTAACAGGTGACGCGGATTGATTCTATAAAAAATCCCCAACATAGAAGTTGGACACGTTCACATGATTTTTTAGAATACTCCTTTTAAAAAAGTTTACGTGTTGCCAAATTTGGAATACGGGTCTCAGTTGCAAGAAGTTGACCGCCTTCGCTGGTGGCACGAGGGCCACCGTGCAAGCTCTGAATTTCCCCTTTGAGGCTCCAACAATTATGGTGGACTCTACACTGCATGCCTGAACGGCAAACTTTGTGACACGCTTTTTCGACCTTACAGCAAGGGTTTTACGTTTTCTTTGGAAGGGAGCAGCGCGTCCAGAGAGGAATTCTCTGGCGGAACTTTCGCGTTCTCGGGTTTAATCACCCGTGCTCCCCCTCTAACTCTTGTGTGCTTTAATGTCTGCAGATGAGCCTGGTGAGTTCGAAAAAAACTCCCGAGAACATATGGCAAAGGAATATTTTTCGCCGCGGGTTGGTCTCAGCTGTTAAGCAACTGCCTTTTCCAATTCACGATAAGTGATAATATTCGTTTTTCGCAGGCTACAAAAGATGAGCCTTGGCGCAGCGAAATTCGTTCTGAGAGTGCAGCAAGCTCGCTGCAGCCTGCGAGTCTCATATTTTTGCTTTAGTCTGGCTTCCTTATGGCAAAGGCTTGCACGTCTGTGCATACTTTTGTACAATTTTCGTCCTGAATTCATACGGTACTTTTGGGGCTGCAGTCTGGGTGTTGGGGTGAACCCCACTCAGCTTGGGTTGAATTCCCAACAGTCCGGGGGGAAGGGGGATGCAAGTGCCGCAGGTGTAGAGCGAAGAGCCTCCTCTTGTGGAAGGAGTTGAAACGGGTCGCATCACCATACTGGAAGGGAATACCCCAACCTGTTTGCTGCACGTTTCATAGGGAACTAGAGTGAACCCTGACTGCGTGTTGCAGGAATCAACACGCAGTCAGGGAACGATGAGCTCGGGAAGGTGTGCATAAGAAAAGCGATATTTTCCGGGTCTGTAGTCTGAGTATTGGGGCTCACGCCGCTCAGCTTGGGTTAAAATCCCAACAGTTCCGGGGGGATTGCCGGAACCGACGGCAACCGTACGGGGTGACATCGCCATCGGTTCCGTAGGCACCAGCACAGAGATGCCTTGGTGAAGCACTTATAAAATATATATAAATAGCCACGTGCATAACTTGTCTATTTGGTATTGCGCTCCCTCTGCGTGTGAGGGAGGCGCTTGCAAGTGTAGAGTAAAGGTCTGCGCATCCGTTGCATCGGCTGCTGTTCATTGTAAGGCTGAAAATGGTCGGGATCTTCGATCACGAGATGTAACAGGCTGCCGTATGTTTATGTTGTGAAAAAGCATATAAACTAGTTTGTGGTATATGCACTCTTGTTGTAGAACTAGAGTTGAATAGGTTACTTTTTGGTATTATTATTGTTAATAACAATATTTTAAATAGCATAGCCTGTGATCCAAATTGTGGTTTCACCACTCCTTACTGTCTGGCGGTTGAGAAGCCGGCAATCGATCACCAGTCGCAGCTCCTTGGGGTTCCCTGGTTTGGGGACCATCAGGCAGGGAGCTGCATAAGGGCTGGACGAGGGTCGGATGTAGCCCTTGGACATCAAGGTCTCGACGCGCTCTCGAAGTTGGCGGAGTTCCTCTGCTGACTTCTTGTAGATGCGCTGGCAGGGCGGCCCCTTCTTGCTCAGCTCAGGGTCCAGGTTGATGTTGGCCTCATCTTGGGGATCATGTCTGAGTCCATCAATGTTTGGTAGGGCAGTCGTCATCTCCTTCTTGTACTCCTCACCCTAGAAGTCCTGAAATTTGAGGGTCCACTCGGGGCCCACTTCTGCGTCTTCAGTATCCGCAGGAGGTTCGGCGTCCTCAGAGTCGATAGCTGTGGCTGCAAAGGCAGAAGTCGTATCACCGTGGGACTTCTCGGCCATCATGAGCCAGGCGGGTTGTATCCCCGGGTCATCGTTGCCGCGCAGCTTCTGCGTCTCCGCGTACACCAAGTACTTCTTCAACTGGGCGGGGGTCAGGAACACCTCGTCCACTAATCCCGCACAAGCCGTGCCCTTTGGAGACTTGTCTCCAGATGCTTTCCCAGGAGAGCAGCCTGTGATGGTGACGCGATCTCCAATCTTACCACTGCGGGACTTCCTGAGGAAGGAGACGGAACCATTCCCTTCATAGCCCAGAGTGACAGGAGAGTGACTGCGCAACCACCTTCCGCCAAGGATAACATCCACTTGTATGCCCAGAGGTAGGATTCGAAGGGCAAGGGCGTTCTCCGTATAGGTGCCCGTAGTGGTGTGCGTGTTAAACTTGGCGTACGCGGTGGCGCCAGTGATCTTTACAGACCCATCCGCTAAGGTGACTCGCATCTCGGAGCCAGCCCGTGTCGTGAGGCCACATCGCTTGGCGCTCTGCTCCGAGATGAAGTTGTCAGAGGCCCCCGAGTCGATCAGCACCTTGACCGTGTGCCCTCTGAGGGTTGCATAGAACACCAGCAGCAGCGGTCCTTCTTCGTCATGCGCCGCTGCGAGAGTACCCTCAATGTCGGTCTTCCACTAAATAACTCCCCCATCCGTGCGTATGCTTTTGCACTTAAGGTTGGGGAGAAGGTTGTCCGAGGCCTCGCGGCATTCCTCCAACGTTTGCCTACACGCGGCGTAGAACTCCTCATCCAGCAAGTCAACATCTTCAGTCGGGTGGCTGACGAGGTTGTCTATACTCGCCGTCAGCAGGGTACCCGTTGAAGTGCATTCGCTCGAGGTGGGGCTGACATGAGTGGTGTCGCTGGTGGTAGGGCTCACATGGGTGGTGCTGCTGGTAGTGGGGCTCACATGAGTGGTGCCGCTGGTGGTAGGGCTTACATGGGTAGTGCCGCTTACTGTGGGGCCCACGTGGGTAGTGTCGCTTGCTGAGTTGCTGTGGGGCTCACATGGATAGCGACGCTGTTGGTGAGACTGCTATGGGTGAGGGGATCCTCGTCATGCCGAGGGCTGCTAGTGGGGAAGTTGTGGGCGAGTTGGTGGGAGCTCTGGTGATCAGTTCTCGCCTCAGGGGTCCCAGCTGCTGCCATCTGCTGGGTGTAGCAGAGCGAATCGACTGAGGGCTCCTCCTCCATCACCTCGGGGTCTTCAGCGATGGGGTGGCTGTCGAGACGGGGCGGCGCTTCATCTGCTTCGTGCGTCCTGACGGTGGTCATCTGTTGGGTGAAGCAAAGCGAGCTGGATGTAGAGGTTTCCTCTGCCACTTCAGGCGAAGATCGTGCGCAGTCGGATGAACCTTCAAGGTTTCCTCCCGGGGTAGTCGGCGCGTTGTCATGGTGCGAAGATGTCGTCTCTGTCGTGGGCTCGACCAGCGGGAATGACGGAGGGGATGCTCCCTGGAATGACGGAGGGGATACTCCCAAGGGGCTGGGACCCAGCTTCCTCATCTTGTACTGGTGTACTGCGTGTAGACTGCACCAGGCACCAGGTAGGCCCACGTCTCCCGCTGTTCCGGGTATCGTGCCCACTTCAGTGTCCAGGGTGCAGAGAGATGCCGAAGATCTCACTGCTGCTCTTCGCACGCCCTCCTTTTCCCACAGCCTGTTACCGGTGGAAGAGTCTGGGCTCGAAGTGGCGATCGCCTCCAGCTGCTCGGCGGGCGACAGCTCCCTCCAAGCCGCGTAGAGGTCGGAGGAACTGGCGCTAGGGGACTCGAGGACTTGCTGGCGGCCGTCGTGTGAGAGGAGGTGCCACAATGCTATGCGCTGATGGCCCTCCCTGCGATCTTGAGGCTCGCGGGCAATGCGTATTCTCTCCGCCAGCTGGTTGGCGTGGTTCACGTGCTCCTTTGGCGATCGACTCCCAGAGCGTATGCGGCTACGGGTGCGCTCCCACATCTTATCCACCAGGGCTTTGGCAGCCTCCGGGGATTTACGTAAAGCTCTGCGAACCTTTTGCATGGCGACCTCGAGAGGGAGGGAGTACAGTTCCCTCTTCCAGTGCCACGCAGTTAGCCTCTTTCGCGGGTCCGCGAGGTTGGACTGATAATTGGGTAATGGTAGGACAGCACGCGGTTGGGGGCGAAGATCGCGGGGCTCTCCAAGGTTGCTGCCCATAATGGGGGGTCTGTGCCGGGGGACTCGCCGCCCCCTCCGACCCTCGATCCTTGCCTGCGTGTAAGCAGGGCCATCATCGAGAGGTAGAGACGGCTCGTCGAAAGGGGCGCTTTCTGCAAGGGGGTGGCTGGTCAGGTCATCCCTCGGCAGCGATGGGGCACCAGCTGAGCGGTAGGTGCGTCGCAAGCGGGTTCCAGAGGTGAAGGCCACGCTCTTGGGATGAGGTCGATGGCCCCAAGGATCTCTACGTCCTCGTGCGCGTCGGGGTTCCACTGGCTCTGACCGCTTCTCCAGGGCGGAGAGGGTCTGATCATCAGGGTATGACCTCACTTCCCCGAAGAACGACGATCGCTCTTAATTGGAAGATGCGCTCTAAATTGGAAGATTTTTTGAAGGTCATTGTTTTGATGTTTTTTACATTATTTTAAACATATCATGCCCAAAAAATAGGGTGGTTATAATTTTGGAAGTTTTTCTCATCGTATGAGGCGGGGTTTTCAGAATTCTTACGCGTGACTCTTAGGCATATTGAGGAGTGTTCCAAAAATCCACATATGGTATTAGATCGAGATTAAAGGTTATAAAATGGAAGTAAAAAGGGAAAAATATGTACCTGTTTATCGTATGTTTGATATTTTCATCGATTTCAGCACAATTTTGCCAAAACCCCCCTCAAACCCTATGCTTTATCACACGCGTATTCACAAAGGGCGGGTAACATATGTAAAGGTTCTTGCTAATGGACCCGTCACGTGCTATGTTATAATGTAGTTTGCCATAAAACATATTTGAACAAATAAACTATCAAGCACTTGCATCTCCGTGCAGATTTCTGGAGCAAATGGCCCTCTAGCGGGGGAAACCCTAAGTGGTAACACCAATTTAGGGTGTAAGCACAACCACATGTGTACATGCATGCACATACGAACTCTTGACTGCACTTATTTACTCTTCAGAGTTCTCCAGCAGTGCTTTTAAAAGCTCAGCTTTCTCCTCACAACCTGGAATTCCGCCTTGAACACCAGATTTTGCGGTCTCATCCCAGCATGTCAACACCTCGTTCACGTCAAATGTAGACTTCATGCGAAGGGTGCGGGCACCCCGTACGAAAGCTCCAGCCTCACAGAGTTGTTCTACCGTCTCGAACGTTCTCCGTGACTGTGCTGGCAACCAGAACTGCCAGGTTATCTCCTTCCGTGAGGCATGCTGCCCCACCACCTCCACGAAATGGAGTGGGAGTGACTTACCGCCGTCCGGGAGCATAACGTTGAACCAACACTTGTCGCTGGCTTCCCCGCCTGCAACGGTCACGGCATAGCTGCCCACAGTCATGTCCTCGAACCGGTAGTCGGCTGCCAAGTGTTCCTTCTGCGATGCCAAACGCATCCCACGGTCATATAGACTCTCGTCAACACCGGAGGAGGGCTCATCGTCGCCATCATCCGTGCCCTCACTGCTGCTGGGCTGTTTCTGCTGTTTTGGCTGCTTTCCAGGCTTCTTCTTGCGCGCTGCAACCTGCCGACTCCGACTGCGAGTGGCAAGATCCATCTCCATATCAGTATCATCGCTGTCGCCTTCGGAGGCGGGTGAAGTTCTGCGCGCCCTGTTTTGCCTTTGTGCGCCTGAAAACCTCTTGCGAGCAGCAGGTGGATCTCCTCCTCTCCGACTCCTCTTTCCATTTGCTTCACGCACACCTGCCTCTGCACGAACTGCGGGAGCTTCTTCACCAGCTTCTTCTGCCTCTGCACGAACTGCGGGAGCTTCTTCACCAGCATCTTCTGCCTTCAAAAGCTGGATCAGGCGTTCCAACTTCTTGGTCTTGGTCGTAAGACCCCGCAGTTCAGCATTCCGCTCAGATAACACTCGGTGTAAGTGTTTATCCTCGTACCTGCGTAAGCGAACCCTAGTTTGAAACTTCTCTATACACTTCGTATTATCTTCGCATACTCTTACACCGCAATGACGGACTCTCACGACGACGAGACTAGAATCCTGAGGGAAGTTTTTCCCTGGATGAGTGAGGGTTTTCTTAGCGAAAATCAAGAACAAGGAACGACCTCTTCTACCGTCGTTCCGAACACACCAGGAACAACGGACTCGGACGACGAGGTTACAATCTTGCGGCAGGTTTTTCCTTGGTTGCAAAGCTCCACAACAGCGACACCTGAAGACGAAGCGACGACTTCTTCTACCGGGAATCAAAGGACTCCCGCAACACAGGAGCAAGCCGCCACCACCACCAACTCGGAAAGAGAGGAAGGAAACAAGTGCGTCGTCTGCTTAGAAATAGTTTTCCCTGCGGAAACGTGGGTTTCAGGGTTAGGATGTGACTGCAAAAACGTGCTGTATCATCACCCTTGTTTCCAGGCCTACTTGGCAAGTTGCACGGATATTGCAAAATGCCCTTGTTGTAGGAAGATCTGGAGCTAGAACAAGAAACCTACCTGACTTTGCTTAGACACTTGAAGGACAACAATGACAAAATAAATATAAATAAGGTATAAATGAGATCGCACTAGGCTGGTAAACGGTCGTCTTACCTTCTGGAAATCAGCTCAGTACAATACTTGGCCTCGCGCATAAAAGCCACAACCTCGTTGATGTCAATATTTTTCAGGACTTCTTTCTCCACCACTTGTTTCTTATGCGTCACGCCGTCGAAACATACATTGAACTGCTCCGCCTTAGCATACCGCGTCTTCAAGATCCCATCGCATTTGACTGTAGATGCGCGGGTATGCGCACGTGTCAGCAGCAGTGAAAGGTCCCACTTCGGAGGTAATCGCTCGGGATGTCGCTCTCGCACGGCCTCCACCTTCAAAGGCAAGGGGAAGGTTGCTTTCAATTCCTCGTGTCGTTGTTGGCTCACCAGATCTGGCGTTGCGGCTCGGAGTCCCAATAGACAGCTCCGCGTTGTTTGCTCCATGTCCAATACCTTGTTTCCCTTCCCCTTGCGCTTCCATTCCGGGTTGTCCATATAGCCCGGGGCGGAGTCGACGTCGGGATAACTGGTACAAATAATCAGCCCAAGGTTCGGGTCCTCGTCCACGCCACTTGGTAGCCATTCCTTGAACCTGTCACCAAACTTGTACTTCGCTCGGACGAGCTTGTCCGGAGCGACGTAAAAGCACCAAGTATGCACCTTGCGGTCTCGTCCAGCGTGGCCACCAAACTCTTCGTTCAAGTGCGGGTCGATCCACGATTTGAAGTCCAAGTTGCAGCCGACGACGTACGTGTGCTTGTTGATGGTTGTTATCGTCCAGGCAAAGAGAAAGGCAATCCACTGTTCCAAAGATATGAACCAATGGCCTTTTTTATCCGCGGTCTTACCCCACAACAGCATCTTCAGCAACCCGAAAAAGCCATCGACGTCGTTGTGGGAGTGGCCTACGGGCAGACGGTGTAGGTAGATCTCTTTGTACAGCCCGTGGTGAACCAGGATGCAGAAGAAGGCGAAAACATGCCGGTTCCAGTTTTCCGACCCTCCGTCCATTTGCACGTGGCATGTTTGCCGAAAGTGCCGCTCCGTGTTCTCCACCACATACCGTAGCAGAATATTGAGCGTCGTGAGGCACATGTTCACGTCTTTGCCAGGAACCCATGGCATAAGTAAACACATGCACAACACCGTGCCGTGCATCACGACTGCTTGCAGATGAAGGTGGAAGAAACTTCCAGCTTTGTCGCTCATCGCCTTGACCTTCACGGGGAAGTGCGGACAAACGGTGTTGTTGTTTGCCGCCCCGTCGAAACAATACGAGTCACTGATGCCGAACTGGTTGGCACTATCAGCACGGGTGTTATTGTACTGAGCTCTCTCATTTCGATAATCACTCCGGTGCGCGTCGTTAAGCGTCTTCCAGTCCTCCAGGTCCTCCAAGTCCTTTACAGCACGGCGCTGCTTCGTCAAGATTTCGCATGTCGTGCACTTACCTGCACAATCCTTCCGCTTGCGCATGGTAATATGCTTCGCGCGGAGGTACTCGCGCAGATACTTGCGAAACTGCGTGATTTTAACCTGATAAACGCCGCGACGCATAAGCTTGTATGCGGCATAACAATCGGCTGGTCGGATCGGATTCATTTGGAGTTTGCCGTTTTGAGGTTGTGGCTCCGCCAACGGCAACAGCTCGTGAGCAGCGTACTCCAAGAAATAAGTCCAGTTCAGGTTCGTCGGGTCGTTGTACAGCGTCAAATTCCTCTTCCTTGTGCTCTCCAGCATGCCGCCCCCACACACGTGCGCGTGCCACTTGAACCATGTGCTTTCGGGAATAAAGTGCAGTCGTCGAAACGCATCCTTGCAGACTTTCTTGCCCAGGAACGTCAGCGAGTCGAACATCTCTATTTCAAGCTTCTGCGAACCGGGCTTGAACCTACGCGCACGAGTGAGCTCCGCGACGATGTTCTCCTTGAACTGGCGACCGTTTAGCGTAGACTTCTCACGTAAGTACGCCTGCACGGGACGATACTCGAATTGGGACAGACAGCGCCTCCCACACCTGCATTCGTTGGCGGGGTCCATCAGATCCCCGATCTTTGTCACGCTTTCCGCAGTATTGTTGGGCCCATATCCCGACGTTTTGGATTCTGCTTCCGGTTCGGAACGCTTCGCCTTTCTTGGGTTGATGGTTTTCGTCTTGCATATAAAGTCTTCCACCGTTTCATAGTAATAATCTTCTGAACCAGAAGAATTAGACGAAGCGCTAAGCTCAGATTCGCCTTCAGAGCACGACGAGCATAACATATTTCCTTCCTTCCCGCTTTAGCGACTTGGCGCCTTCTCAAATGTTTAAGCTTCAAAGTTTCAAAACTAATGACCGGCGCGACGTTCCAGGCGTTCGAGCGTTTGATTGCCTTTCAATCGTCACATGTAGTCAGATCGCACTAGTCACATCACTAGTGCGATCTGATTTCGCACTAGTCGCGCGACTAGTACGGACTAGTGGCGTGAGTAGTGCGTTAATAGTGTGGTACTAGCGCGGTACTCGCGATATGCTATCTTTAAGAGTTGATTTTCACTATCGCAAGTATACTTTTCTGTGGACACAACTTTTTATCTTCTTTCTTCTCACTTACCATACTCCTACGTAATCATGTCTGACGAAAAACTCTTTGGTGAAGGCTTCAAAGCGCAATCGGTGGAAGACCTTGACAACAGCGGCACACAAGAGGTCCGACACTGCGCCAAGATCCTTAAACGCTTGTTGACGGACGAGCAGCTGCAAACGATTTTCCCCATTTCGGGGAACAAAAGTCAACTGTCCGGAACGGGGTTGGAGGTGTTGCTCACTCCCGATATCGTTGAGAACTGTTTTGAACACTACACGCCGGCCGACGCGGCGTGTTACCGCAACCTGGCGTCGTGGCAATTTCTGAAATCGGTGACGCAAACCCAGTTCGTGGAAAAGATGGAGGAGGCGGAGAAACGAGGCACAAAACCAGGATTGTTTGATATTTTCAACAAGGGGGACGCGGCGGAGAAGAAGGAGGAGGCGAAGAAGGAGGGCAAAGGGGAGGATGAGCACGAGGATGAGGACGAGGTGGAGGACGACCAAGAGGACGAAATTGAGATCCCCTGCGCACAGCTTCCCGCAGAGGACCCAGAGAAGAAGTACACGACCTTCGCAACTAAGAACGGTTTTGAGGTGATGTACAAGCTGAACGAGGACGGGGTCCAGCAGCCCGCTGGACTCGAGAATTCGGACGAGGACAACGACCGGTTGGTTCTCTGGAACTACTCAGAGAACTTGCTGATGAAGGCGGTGCTCACATTGGTGCGAGTAAATCAGTACTTGCCGCATTCTCAAAAGCATCTGGTGCACGTCATTAAAAAGTTCCAAGTCCCCAAGCAACCGGCGGAAGAGACCGTCGACTTTGATGACGAAAACTACCGCATCCTGACGGCGTTGGCGCCAGCAGCAGCCCTGCCAGAGCCAGCAGAAGAAGCAGAAGCAAATGCAGAAGCAGGAGCAGCCCCAGCAGCAGAAGCAAAACCAGAAGCAGCAGCAGCCCCAGCAGCAGAAGCAAAAGCAGAAGCAACAACAGAAGCAGCAGCAGCCCCAGCAGCAGAAGCAAAAGCAGA
>LGRX02034372.1:0-46606 GCA_001247695.2 Cymbomonas tetramitiformis | reverse complement strand
AATGAACGGTTCCCGCAGCCAAAGTGTCTTTGTGTGGGTCGCGCTTTGGCCAGGGACCGTTCATTAGCTAATGAACGGTTCCCGCAGCCAAAGTGTCTTTGTGTGGGTCGCGCTTTGGCCAGAGACCGTTCATTAGCTAATGAACGGTTCCCGCAGCCAAAGTGTCTAAGTGGGAGTCGCGCTTTGGCCAGAGACCGTTCATTAGCTAATGAACGGGTTCAAAAAAAAACATACCTGCTTCTTGGCCAAAAAGTATTTGAAGTCGAATTTGTCTTCAGATCGTGAGCTGTTTTTTAGCAAGTCTTTGATGAAGTATTCCTTCCTATCTTTTTGCGACATACTAAAAATATTTTCGCGAAAGGACTTAATATCTGCCGATGAGAAAGATAGACAGCAGTACGACTTGCAATTGCACTTAATGGTTTCTGCCATTGATATACTGTCAGCCTGCAAACGTCGCTGCTTGATACTAATTACGCCTGTATATTGTTTCTTGCGTATGTCGGATTCGTACGGTTTGCGCGTTACAATCTGCTTGTTTACTTCACCGTTAATGCACCGAAGAGGGTCTTCATTAAGCAAGTCTAAACTTGTCTCTGAAAATTCGGTATCAAGTCTGCTTTTTATCTCTTCTAAGTCAATTTCGCGCAAAGCGCGTGTCCCGGAAACGCGTGAAGAATTAGAGCTAACTTCCGATCTAGACGTCAAAGGCGCGTTCCAAAGAACCAATTGCGTATTTGCGCTCGGGGCTGTGCTTGGAATTGGCTCATTATCAAAAAAGTCAGCCCCTATTTCCATAGAATCTTCAATAACTATTCCCGGGCACGGTTTGCAGATAATCTCGCAACCCTCATCAAAAGGAATAGAAAACATATTTTCGTCGAAATTAGCCGTCATTAGCTTATGAAACCGTTTTTTTCGTTCTGAAAATGATATGAACTTGCGAGTCAACGGAGAATTTCTATCTTACTGAATCGATCGATTCTCGATTTCAGCGCAAATGACACCAGCATATCTTAAAATCATATCCTTGATCTGAACAGACCGAATCAGATAGCGACAGCAGATGTCATTTTTGACGGAAATCGTCATCGATATTTGACATGTCATTTTCAGCCGCCAAAAATGACTTTTACAATTTTGCTAAAGTTACATCACTTTTTCAAAGTTTCTTCACACACACACCCCTTTCACAGTTGACAGCCAATTTCTCTCATTTCAGTATGACGACAGCAGAAACATTTCAAGCACTGAGGGAACAGCATACTTTCCAGTTATATCTTGGCCACAAGTGGAGCATTGTTAGAACGCTAGAAACCGACAATCCTACAGACACCTTGCGAATAATAATTCACTCAAATGACCAAAACCAGCTTGCTGACGAAATGATGTACAGTTTTTCCCAATACATCTCTACGACTGTAGAAGAAGGTAGCCTTCTTCCGGAAAAACGCGTTGCGTACAGTATAATTGAAGGCCAGCGTCCAATTTTGTATATCGTCGCCATTAGAAACAACAAGCTCACTGTGATCGAACTGGACAGCGATGACTTTGAGGTAGACTCGAGCTGTCCTAGGCACACGAATCGGCTTTCGGCTTTTCAAAACTTAAAAAGTAGGGCAGAAGAACAACAAAAAAGCAAGGCATTCTATATAGCGAGCTATGTAAACACGGCGTGGAAATCGTCGATTACAGCTCCTTTCTGGCAAAGCAAGAGGCCACCGGTAGTGCCTGATGACCTCGGCCTTGGTAGCGAGATACCTGTTGTACAGGCTTCGGTACGTCCCTTTCGCGCCTTGAGCCTGTCCCTGGTCGGAAAGCGTTCATTACCTAAAAAACGCTTTCTGCCTCGAAACGCGCGCCCTGAGCCTGGACCGGGGCGGAAGGCGTTCATTAGCTAATGAACGCTTTCTGCCTCGAAACGCGCGCCTTGAGCCTGTCCCTGGGCGGAAATCGTTCATTAGCTAATGAACGCTTTCCGCCTTGAAACGCGCTCCCTGAGCCTGGACCGGGGCGGAAGGCGTTCATTAGCTAATGAACGCTTACCTCCTCGAAACGCGCGCCTTTAGCCCTTATCGGGCTGGAAGGCGTTCATTAGCTAATGAACAGTTTCGGCCTCGAAACGCGCGCCTTGAGCCTGTCCCTGGGCGGAAATCGTTCATTAGCTAATGAACGCTTTCCGCCTTGAAACGCGCTCCCTGAGCCTGGACCGGGGCGGAAGGCGTTCATTAGCTAATGAACGCTTACCTCCTCGAAACGCGCGCCTTTAGCCCTTATCGGGCTGGAAGGCGTTCATTAGCTAATGAACAGTTTCGTCTTGTCCCAGGCTGCCAGGAGAATGGCAGTGGAGCTTGCTGCCCAACGTGCCCTTCAAGGACCTGGTGGCTCCAGAGCGTTTACTGGAGCTGGCGCTAATGTGGATATGTCTCAAGTGGCCACCCCATCTGAGGCAAGGAAGGCGGCCGAGGTGGCTGCATGTGGGTGGCACGCTAAGCTGAAAGTGGAGCATGCATCGAAGATGGATTATGAGGAGAAAGCAGAGCTGTGCAAGCAAATCGAGATGGAGCACCGGTGGCCGAATCCGATGGATTTCGACGAGGCGGCGGAGCAAGGGAGTGTGTTTCGTCTCCCCATCAAATGCCTGTACCACGCGACGGGGTACGAGGCATGCCGGGATCAAGAGAGGGGCTGGGTGAACGAGATCAAGTCCAGCAGAAAGGAGAACCCGTGGGCCCCTTTTAATGCGGGTCTTGTTGCGATCGACGATGTCAAAACCCGTGCCGAATTCTCCCTGAAAAAAGCTTTGAGGGGAGGATACAGCGGCAAGGTTTTTGGGCACCAGCACTGTTATCAAGCCACCAACGAGTGTCACGAGGAAATCCCGGCGGAGATAGCCTTTCAGTACTTCGAGAGCAAGATCTACATCGGTCTCACGCCTGACATGATTCGGTTCTTAGGCGAAATGCAAAACATGATCGACCAGAAGCAGAAAGGCAAAGACAACACTCAGTTCATGCAAGGGCTTCGTTCGACCCTTTTCGAAAAGCATGGGGTCGTGTACAAGGTTTACCGAGAAGCGTTGATCTCCGAGTTCGTCGCCAGCGTCCCCGAGGACACCGAACGGGGTACCCCTTATCAACCTGGGTATTACGAGGACGGAGGGCTGGTGAGAAAAATGGCGGAATTCGAATCAGAGCATGGATTTTCAGTCCCGGATCCCGAGAAATATCCCCAGGGATTCCAGTACATGGAGAAACGGGGGACGTTTGAGAACGAGGAAAACCCTGAGGGAGACCCTGTGGTAGAGGTGACGTTGACGGTGCTGAACGATGACATCGACGCTCACCTCGATCGGGTCACAGATTGGTACCCCGTAATGTCTCACTTGAACAAGTCGATGGAATCGCATGTGAAGGAAGTAGCGATGTCCAAGCATCAAGTGCTCGGCGGCGTGCAAATCAACCACTACTTCATGCACTGGACAATTGCCAATTTCCGGCCGCAGACGTGGGCCCTCTGCGTTAGCATCATGGAGGCTTACAGAAGGTTTGACCTGAAGGGCATGAAAAACCCTTTGGCTTCGAAGACCAAAAAGCGCAAGGCCTCATCTTCGCCCGCTAAGGGACCCGCCAAGAAATCTGGCAAAAAGGGCACCTCCAACCGACAGGTAAATTACTTTTTACTTCTGCTTCAAACAGTGCTCTCCCTCCCAAAGCATCCTTTTCTATATTTTAAGACATGCTAAAAATGTTTTTTTTACTTACAGATAGAAGACGAGGTGCGTGCAACGAGGAGGCGGGGACCACGGAGCGGGCTCGTCTAGAGGGGCAGGCATTTTGGTGGAAGAAGCTCAGTTTCTCCACAATGCCAAATCCATGGGTATGACGTTCTGGATTAACTTGGGCGGCTTGGCGGGGGAGGCGGAGTTCGACAAGGTGGACACTTATCTGCGCCAGATTATTAACAAGGAATTGTCAGTAAAAGAGGGGGGCCTGATGATAAGCCAGTTCAAGAAGGAACGCATGGTGCAGAAGCACTTGGTGTCCGCGGCGGGATTGGAAACCTGGGACGAATTCAAGGACGAGTTCACCCTCTACTGGAGCTCCCAAGAGAAAATCGAGTCGTTGATCGGCTGCTTACCTTCAACTCAGGGGGGAGCGCGCCGGGGGGGGGCTGGGGAAGTTCCGCACGCGATCTTGAATTACGTCGAGAACGCGCGGGCAAATCTCAAAGAAGCGCAGGCACCAAGCGCGGCTCACATCCAAGGCTTGCAACAGATCGAGGTGAAAGTCGACATCAAACTCTATCGGGAGGCGCGGACCGACGGGCCGGAGGCTAAGGTTGCTGGAGAGGCAGGTCTGGAGGACGACGAGCCCACACATCAGGAGAACGTGCCGATGCTACCTCGTTGGAAGATCGTCAAGGGCAGCATGAACGATATGAAGGACGTCCCGAGACTGCCCTTCACGGGGACGATCATCGACTGCAATTACGAACTTGACAAGGAGAAGACTCCCGACGCGATGACCAAGAAGGAGGTGCAACCGTTCCTGGAGTCTTTCAACGCCAAGACCACCTCCCCGGCATGGACAGTCGCTATTTTTTGCGGTTTCGCCCAACAAAACGATTTCCTGGAGGTGATTGACAATTACTGCTCCGGCCGCGCGGAGCGGTTCTTCTGGCACAAGGCGAACGTGCACATGAACCCCAACAAGTCCGTACGCTACAATGACGTTGAATGTGGCGTCCTGGGGTACCATGTAAAAAGCGATGCCCAGGGGGAGTCTTCTAAAAAGCCGGAGTGGATGTTCAACTTTGATTTGGGGGATGGTGAACGTTACAGCCGCGCGTCACTTTTGCGCGGCTTCCCGGTTGTGCACCAGATGTTCAAACGCGAGGGCAAAGTCGTGAATAACCATCAGAAACCCCTAGCACTGTTGATGGAGCTGATCCAGTGCCACATGCTCGGTGACAATCCGGGCAAGACGGATGAGAACGGCCATCCACTCAACTGGATTCTCGACGCTTGCTGCGGCGTCGGCTCGACGTCCATGGCCGCCATGAGGTGTGGTATGAACGCAATCGGCTTCGACCACGACCAGTACATGGTCAGCTCTGCGCAGCAACGGCTGACCAATTTCGACGCCGAGCCCGATCAAAAGGCCGAGACGGAGCCCAAGACGAAGAGCGAACCGACGGCGAAGGGAAAGGAAGCAGCCACTGCCGAATCTGAGGAAGAAGAGTTAGAAGAAGATGAGGCAGAAGAGAATGCTGAATAAATTAGTAGGATTTGTCGACCGCCCTGACTGATAGTATCAGTCATGCCTCGACGGTATAGGGTGAAAAGTACTCTGCTCGTAAACATTTGAATAAAGAATGATACATGTGTGCATATTTCGGTGTTTTCATTGTACGCATACTGCACTTTTCTAGCTTGTCGCCTTTATGTATCCCTATTTCGCGCATAAATATCACTAAACCCTGATTTTTATGAAATATATATAAATCCAAAAATGACATATGATAATGTCATTTTCATCGAATAGTGTGTTGCAACGACGCCACCTTACTGGCTCGCACTGTGGCGAGTAGAACTACTTCATCTTCGACGCCATCTTCAGTCGTAATTATTTCGGACAAGATGTTTGACACCACCAAGGAATTGGAAACTATTCCAGAAGTAACGCCATTGGAACGTCGAGATGGCCACGCACTTCCTCCAACCAGGATCAAGCACATCATGGACGACAACACCAGCGCCTACAACACGCGCTCCACTACCCCTGACGTCACTCCACTTCTGAAGCAGTTGAAGACCGCCTACTACGCCCTCACGGATATTCACGAGCGTCAACAACAACGGGACCTTCAATTGAACTTCCTTACCACGGGCGGCGACATTGTCTTCAAGCGGTTCTGCGACGCCCTGACCCGTGTCCTCACCGCCACTCGACCTGGCCACGTTCCTGCACTACTTAATCTTCAACGCCGACTGAAGGACGAGGCCTACGACGGTATCTCCAACGGTCTTCTGACTCAACTTCTGCTTGCGGCCACTTGTGGCAACACACAAATTGTGTTGTCACAGATTGTGCAGAGCTCCCCACAGGCTCGCTCAAGTGGACGGGAGACTACTGTTACTTCACGTGCACTGCCGCCTGATCACCTACCCCCTCCATGGACAACTCCTTCCTCACCAAGGCCAAAGCCCTTCGAATCTCTGAGTCCGAGGACCTCGCCGTGAAGCTCAACACCTTCATTACCCTCATTGGCAACCACAGGCAGCTCCACCCCGCCTTCTCTGGACAGCAGGAGCAGGAGGTCCTCATCGAGATCTTACGGGCCTCCCAGGACTCGGCTGAGCACCTGTTCTGACAAGTTCAAGGCCAGATGCACCACCAGAGGAGACATGGACCGCACCTTCTATGAGGAGGCGGAGACCTTTGCCCCATACACCTCAGCTCACCACCTTCAGACTCCTACTACTAGCGCTCTGCCTGACACACAGACTCATGCCATACCACTATGATGTCTCTCAGGCTTTCCTCCTGGCTCTAATACCTGAGGATGCGCGGTACTATGTCAGGTTTCCGAAGGGGTACGTCCATCCCCTAGAATATGCAGGTGCCTATATGAAGAAGGCACTCTACGGACATCGGACCTCAGGCAGACTCTGGTCAGAGACCGCACACAGGTTCATGACAGACCGCTACCCTACACTCAGCAGGTCCACATATAACGAGTGCCTGTACATCGGCTGGATTGACGATCAGCTCTTCATTGTCCTCATCTACGTTGATGACTTCATTGTGGCTTGTGCCGATGAGCGGTCCAGAGCCCGGTTTCACACTGACATCATGTCCACATTCCAGGCCACCTACTCTGGTGTCCTCAACCAGTTCCTCCAGCTCAAGGTTGATGTCCAGACTAAGACACTTCCTACAGGAGAGTCATACCCGACCAGGATTGAGCTTTCACACGAGCGGAGCATCACAGATCTGTGTGCTAAGTTCAGCATAGACATGGATAAGCAGGCACCTCGATCACCGATGACAGAGGGTCTCTCCCTCCCCATTCCCCCACCTGATGCCATTGACAGGTCCATTGAGATACCCCTCAGATCCTTGATCTACTCTCTGCTCTGGTTAGCCAGGACAGTCAGACCCGACATATACTACCACGTCACGTATCTGGCTCAGTTCTGCCACCAGCCCACAGTTGAGGCCCTCACAGCTGCCAAGCGGGTCCTTCACTATGCCTACTCCACCAGAGACTACACACTTGTTATGGCTATTGACTCTACAGCACCCCAGCTCACAGCGTTCTGTGACTCAGACCATGCAGGAGACATTGCCACACGGAACTCAGTTTCCGGCTACTGTCTCTACTTTCACGGTATGCTCATTGACTGGTGGTCAAAGAAGCAGAAATCATGCACTGCCCTTCACTCTACAGAGGCAGAGTATGTTGCCATATCAGAAGCCTGCACCTCCGCCCTGGCCATCTACAACACACTGACAGAGTTCTTTCCCTCAGCTGAGCCCATCACCATCAACGCAGATAACTCAGCAGTTCAGAATTTGGTCACTCAGCGGGCACTCTCTACTAAGCTCAAACACATTGCGGTTCGGTACCACTCGGTTAGGAACTGATGTCAGGGGCCTCTCATCAGGAAGTTTATCCCGGTCTGGATTCCGACCGATGACAATCAGGCTGACATTTTCACTAAAGCCCTTTCTACCACAAAACACGGGGTTCTCATTATCGACAAGTTCACTGCCCGCCTCTTGGATATTAAGGACCGGGGTGTTAAGCTGAAGGAGAGACTACGAGCAGCTGAAGCACAGAAGCTACATGCCCAGCAGCAGCAACTACTACAACAACAACGACAGGACGAGATTGTCTTAGCATCACTGTAACGGCAGAACTTGATAGGGTGACCCGAGGCGAGGGAAGGTGGGCCTCTGCGAGCATGTCTATTTCTAAAGACCCGGAGGCACCAGTAGGACCAGTTCTTGCCAATGCAAATGCCTGTATCTCTGCTAGCTCCGTCTCCGAGTATATTGATATTGCTTGTTTTTCATTATCATGCCACTGCCACACACATGCACAGAATGTGGTGGTGTCACGGGGGACTAAATATCCAGTACTGCCCCCTGTATGACATTCCTCGATGCATGTGACAGATGGCTGCATTATTCGGCTCGAGACCGCGAGTCACAGCGATAGCGACCGCGAGCCACGTGCTAGAGTACTCGAGCATTACCGTAGCCGTACTCGTACAGCTTTACACAGCGCACGTAGCATAAGCTACTTAGACTCTCTTACTCTCATATGTTATATCTTTTACAGACATATATCACCCGTTTCAGCCTTATATTTTTGCGTACAGCGATAGTATTAAAACACTGATATATAGAATATCATACCCTGTATGTGTTTCAAACTATCTATTACCGACACCGGACGAGGTGGGTGGCGCGGCGGTAGCACAAATGACAAAGAGTGCGCACACCAAGGAAGAAGTTAAGAAAGAGCTACCCAAACCGGGAATGCTCCTCCCACAGCCATACCGTGGCGGCGCATGCTCAATCGGAGCGCCCTCGTCGTCGGAGTCACTCGATGCGTACGCCTCTGGCTCGAAGTCAGCGCCGCTCTCCGGCACCTCGACAGCGGAGAGCATATTCATGTTCACGGACGGCTCGTCGGGCGCCTCCACCGTGAATCCCGTGCTCGCGATGAAGTCAGCGAACGTGCGAGTGACGGGCGGGCACACGGGGTTGGGCGGGCCGGTCCACTCCTCGTCCGACTCAACCGACGCGGTGGGAGAGTGCTTGGCCGGCTCCGACACCACCGGCACGTCGGCGGTGAAGGTGTTGACGTTGAAAGTAGATATCCCAGCGTTGCGTAATAATAATAATAAAACATTTACGCTAGCAAAGGGGACAAAGTCCTGAGAGTGCGGAATCCCTGCAAAGCAGGCTAGTGAAAACACCAGGGGCTACTCCCTCTGCTATAGCGCGCCCACAAAGGGGCTCAGCCCACTTTTAAGCAGGGTGACATCTAGAGAAAAAGCTAAGTGCTAGGCAATAAAAAACTCTAGAAGATGGAGAAGCAGCCATGGCCGGGTGAGTGGAGGGGTGGCTGAATCTGAGCGGTGGGGAGGGAAGTCGAAGAATTAAGGGGGTTTTTGGAGACGTTGAGGAAGGTGGCCAGGGTGGGGGGGGAGAGGGGGTGGCGGGGGAGGAGGGGGGCTCTGGGGACACGAAACCATCTTATATTGCACGACTTTTGAAAATTATTGCAGGAGGGTTTGAGGAAAATCGTTTGACTGTTGCACGGCTTCTGTTTCTGGCATGGTTTCATTGCTCGAGATGTCAACTGTATGCGGGTCAGTGTTTAAGGCGGTGGTGGTGTCTAACAGAAACACGTCTCGCCTATTTTTTGTGTGTTGCCTACAAATTCTTGAAAGTTTTTTAAGGAGTGGTTTAATCTTACCACGGGGAACACCTATCGTGTTGAGGACAGTACCAAAAAGAGGAGGGGGGTATCCCATGAGTGTAAGAACTTTGGGCCATTTCACGGTGCTTATGAAGGGCTCGGAGTTTGCATTGGTGATTGTCGTGTCGTACTCCGGCTTTTTAGAAGACTCCCTCGCGGCATCGCTCTTTACATGGTACCCCAGGACCCCACATTCAATGTCATTGAAGCGTACGGACTTGTTGGGGTTCATGCATGTGCACGTCCTGCTTGTGCCAGAAGAACCACTCCGCGCGGCCGGAGCAGTAATTGTCAATCACCTCCAGAAAATCGTTTTGTTGGACGAAACCGCAAAAGAAAGCGACTGTCCATGCCGGGGCGGTGGTCTTGGCGTTGAAAGACTCCAGGAACGTTTGCACCTCCTCCTTGGTCATCGCGTTGGGAGGCGTCTCCTTGTCGAGCGCGTAATTGCAGTCGATGACCGCCCCCGTGAAGGGCAGTCTCGGGATGTCCTTCAAATCGTCCATGCTGCCCTTGACGATCTTCCGACGAGGGTACAAAATCATCGTCACGTCCCGAAGATGTGTGGGCTCGTCGCCCTCCAGCTCCGCCTCTCCTGGAACCTTAGGCTCCGGCCCGTCGGTCCGCGCCTCCCGATGCAGTTTGATGTCGACTTTCACCTCGACCTGTTGCAAGCCTAGGATGTGAGCCGCGCTTGGCGCCTGCGCTTCTTTGAGATTTGCCCGCGAGTCCTCGACGAAATTGAAGATCGCTAGCGGAACTTCCCCTGACCCCCCCGGCGCGCTCCCCCCTTCGCGGACTGCAAGCAGCCGATCAAGGACTCGATTTTCTCTTGGGAGCTCCAGTAGGTGGTGAACTCCGTCTTGAATTCGTCCCAGGTTTGCAACCCTGACGCGGACACCAAGTGCTTCTGCACCATGCGTTTCTTCTTGAACTGGCTTATCATATTGCCCCCCTCCTTTATTAGTGAGATCCCCTTCTCAATAATCATGCGCAGATATGTGTCCACCTTGTCGAACTCCGCATCCCCCGCCAAGCCGCTCAAGTTAACCCCTTAGCTGCGACACGTTGAGAATTCTCAACAAGGCCTCGAAAATGAGAGCGTGGCTTACCATGAAACTGCATATGTGCGGTTGGCGCATCGAATATTGTAAGGTTTGTGGGTGCACTCATGATATATGGCTACAGGTTAACCAATAGTATAGCACATATACTAGTGCGATATATCTCTCACGTGTTATTAGTATTTCCAAACCCAAATTTGTCTATTTGTGTCAATTTGCGCTTGAATTTGGCTTTGAAAAGTAGCTAACCAAGCCATAAACATCCCGTATTGGTAAGCATATACGTGGCCATGTGGAAATATACGATAGAAATGGATCCCAACGCCAGTCTCGCATGCAACATGGGGTATTATATCACCACATAGTCTCATTTTATGAGCAAAATCACCTGAGTTTTAGCTTAAGTATGGAAAATATTTCTTAAGTGAGGAAAACATTTGAATCCAAGTGTTTTTTCGGTGTTTTTTTGGCCATTTTTGGTATTTTTTGGCACATTGGGCGGTATTAATGCGTACTATGGATTAGGGATAGTCTAACATGTTAATTTCCGCGATATTTTACCATGATACAAGTCAATAAGACTGCAGTCACGCATCGTACACAAGACGTATGCGTAATTTCTATGCTCAAAATACTCAAAATTTTGGTTGGATAATCCATATATCTCGAGATATACGATAGATATAGCTATACCATGATTCGTTGTGGCTTATTTGATGGTCTCCTATAACATACATGATGTCGCATGCGTGCATGCGGCCATGATCACGCAATACTTTGAATTGTCCCCAAACCACATATTTTTGCAAATAATTCCAACCGCAACTAAGGGGTTAATCCAGAACGTCATACCCATGGATTTGGCATTTTGGAGAAACTGAGCTTCTTCCACCAAAATGCCTGCCCCTCTAGACGAGCCCCCCGCTCCGTCCCCGCCTCCTCGTTGCACGTCGTCTTCCAGCTGTAAGTCGAAAAAAACATTTTTAGCATGTCTCAAAATATAGAAAAGAATGCTTCGGGAGGGAAAACAATGTTTGAAGCAGATGAAGCAAAAAACAATTTACCTATCGGTTGGAGGTGGCCTTTTTGCCAGCTTTCTTGGAGGGTCCGCTAGCGGGCGAAGATGAGGCCTTGCGCTTTTTGGTCTTCGAAGCCAAAGGGTTATTTTCATGCCCTTCAGGTCAAACCTTCTGTAAGCCTCCATGATGCTAACGCAGAGGTCCCACGTCTGCGGCCGGAAATTGGCAACGGTCCAGTGCATGAAGTAGACGTTGGTAACCGTGCTGCCGAACACGGAATGCTTGGACATCGCTACTTGCTTACATCCGGTCGGAGGCGACAAATGCGGCCAATTGTCTCTTCGTGTCCAAGACCATGGTGCGTAAGTCGGCGAGTTCACCCGGACCATCGGAGTCGCCGTCGCTCTTCTCCATGAAATGCGCCCCATGTGAATACTTGTGGGCAGACGCAATGGTGGTCCCCGCCTTCACGTGCGCGGCGTAGCATTCACGCACCCACTGCTGGATGGTGAGAAGGTCATGGGCGGCTCGTTGATCGTGAAGAAGTAGACGGGGCACCACTGGCTGGTAGAAGACGGTGTGCAGCGCCTTGACGTCCTCGTCCAGGAGTGTGGCCCTCGTCCTCGCAGCTTTCAGCGCGGCGTTGAAGTCCCCGATCGCGTCATGGGGGTCCACGCCCGCAGAAATACGAATGCCCAACATGTCTGCTTGCCCGTGAAAGGGGTCACCCGTCGGGATCATGCGGCGGGCAAACTCAAGCAGGACACGCTTACCGTCGGTCGGGAAGCTGGAGTGCGAGGAGTCCATCCAGTCCGCCGCGGGTGACGAGGGGTCAACCATCAGCTCGAGCGTGGAGAAAAGCAAGTCGTTGGCTTCCACGCGGATGGGGAGGGTAGCATTGTCCAGCAAGAAAAGGGGAGCAAAGCCCATGTCCTCCGTGACGAAAGCCGTCTGCAGTGCAGAGACCATCCTGGCGAAGAGCGTGGACGCGTGGACCTCCGCCCCGGAAAATCTCCCGCCCTTGTCCTCGAACAACTTCTGACGAACGGACTTCGACACCTTCGTCGTGTCGAAGTGCTCCCTCTGAAGGGTACGCACCGAAGCCAAGAACGCAGCCCCTGCTGAATTCTAGGTTGGTGCTAACGCGACCCTCCCCCCCGCCCCCCCGTTATAACGTACGGTATAACGTCAAAAGGGGGTGCACGTTATAACGTCATGTTATTTCGATCTTACCACTGGGCATCCTCGACAGTCTACACTCAGTTGCGTCACGCTTCATACTAGACTTCATATATGATATATCACTTACGTTATCATGGCATTACTTCATATATCACTCACTATCTCACTTAATCATTTTTAGGCAACGAAGGGGCTTCCGTCATATGCAAAAACTGTCTGATGGTCTAAAAGATAATGTCTGACTCCACACTTATTTAATAACTAGATACCCACTTTAGTCATTACGTACATACCTATATTGTGTATTCACTAGCAGTCTAGCACTAAAAAGCTCAATACGAATAGGTAAATACCGCTTCGGGACGGCGAATAACACGTCCCGTGGAGCTCACTCCTCCCTGGTGGCAAAGATGCATATGCTACAGGTGCCTGCCTCTAGGCTAGAGGCGATCGAAGACGCACGAGCGATAGAGCGAGAGATCCTCTCGTCACGGGTAGGTGTGGCGACGTTCTCCGCTCCCTCCCTCTCTTCTCGCCGGGCATCTTCCCTGCCTCTCGACAACTGTAAAATGGGACTCGCAGTAGAACAACCGAGCAGTCGAGTGACGGCAGGCAACCAGGCATCGCGTCATTCCTGATTCCTGATTCCTGATTCCTGATTCCGTTCCGTTCGGGAGGCTTAAGTATGAGGCCTTTAAGTATGGGGGGCAGAGTGCACGTTTTAACGCGCGTTATAACGCCAAAAGGGGGTGCACGTTTTAACGCGTTATGAGTTATCACCAACCTAGGCTGAATTGGCAGCCGGCTGTGCTGCCGGCGGTGTGGCTGGAGTGTTCGCGTGTCTCGCAGCCTCTGAATCAAAAATCGTGGATAATGCGCGTCGGCGATTCGCCATGCTAGCGGTGGCTCGAGTGGAAGCAACCATGCTGAAAAGGACTGAAGGGGCGGAGTGAGGCAATGAAACGTGAGAGATGTGGCAGTCGTGGGCGGCCAAGAAACGTGCGGGTCGCCGATACAGCAGCCGTGAGAGATCAGCTAATCCCGGGAAGTCGTGTGGAGTAGGCGGCCGATACGCAACGGTGTGGGATCCAACCAGAAAACGTAAACCAGTCCAACGTTAAATCTCGTAAGAAAAAAAATGTTCTCCAAGCGCTGCGGCGTGCCGTAAATCAACCCATAAAATTTAGGCCATACCCGTGACTGCCGGTACTCTCACGCGCGGAGCGCCTCACTCCATCCCAGGCGTCCGAGCTTAGCCACTCATAGTGGCAATCTCGCAGTGGCTAAATAAAGCGTAAGTGGGGCCAAACCTGTTAGATATAGAGGTCTGATATATATATCTAGCTAGTTGATATAAACCCTGAGTTGAGGGTTACGGAGTCAGAACGATAAAGTGTGATTGATAAAAGTAGAGATAACATAAATACCTAACGGGTGTTTCACTACTACCGGTGACGGTCACCCAGCCTACTATAGGAAGTGACATGAGACAGTTTCGGGTGTCACAATGTCAAATCCAGCAGGTAATGCATACCCCCGATGTGGATTAAAATGAGATGTCTACACCCGATGTGGATTAGAATAAGATGTCGGCCCCCGATGTAGATTAAATGAGATGTCCCCGATGTAGATTAAAACGACATGTCTACCCCGATGTGGATTAAAATGAAGTGTCTGCCCCCGATGTGGATTAAAATGAAGCGTCTGCCCCCGATGTGGATTAAAATGAGATGTCGGTCCCCAATGTGGATTTACATGAGATGTCGGCCCCCAATGTGGATTTACGTGAAATGTCGGCCCCCGATGTAGACTTATCCCTATATATATATATACATATCCATGTTGCACTTGAGGAAAAGACAGATCGCGATGACATGATTTGAATCGGGCGCCTCTAGTCGTACCGAGAAGGCCCCTTTTCATAGTTATTTTGCCGCAAGGCGCATTATCATAATAATGCATCGCACCGGTTTTCCATCTACCGGCAAGCGTTGGCTGGAAAAGTTCATGCGCCTTCATGTTGTTCACGTCGCAAAAGCATGGCGATCAACCCTTATTTTAAAGGGATCGAGTAGCATGATGTGTTACATTCATTGCCCAAAGTTTTCTTATGTGCACAAGTGTTCACATATTTAAGTGCGTGTTTCAATCATTCGACCATGCATTGTCGTGAAATAATTTTGTGGCGAAATGCCCATGAAAGCAAGTGACGCTTATGGCTTACCATCGTTGTCTAATATAACGTTTGAGCGAGCTCGATTTCCCAAACCAATCTCCTCGCAGAATCCCGCTCTTGTGCTAGCAAAAGTCTTGACATATGCGATAGCCATCACTTTCGCGAATTGCGCTAGCATTAAAAAGCAGTGGCCAAGATCGCTCGAGCATCTGTCCACTCGTGGGGTCGTTACCCTCTCCGAGGAGTTTAAGTGCATGCCTGAAGAAGACATATGAGCTCCCCTTAAGTTTTCATTCCGCAATATTATTGTTGTATATAAACCATTTGAACGATGCAAGTGCGCAAAGGCCAGCAAGAGCACAAAATAGTGCTACTGCGAATTTTGGTTGGCGTCTATCGCTCCTCACTTCCGGCTGTTTGCAGATCAAAACCAACTTTGCCATGAAATCCTTCCGGCCCAAACCAGCGGAACCCCGACTACTTGCTCGTCGAAGCCCACTAATCCCTCGCGACCTCTAAGAAAGAGAGCGAGACGCGCAAGCATGCCATGCGCTGCAGGCATTCACACTGTGGCACAAGGGTTCGAAACCTACTACAAGTATAGTCCCTAACCTACCAAGAGAGGAATTGGAGTGCCCACCTGAGGACTTCTTCGTGTGCCCCATTCATCATGTTGCGGCCGACAGCAAAGCATCCGCCTGGAGCGTATGGCGCTTCTCGGGGCAACCCGCGGCCGCGGAACATCTTGCGATGAAGCACATCCATCGTGCGGAAGTCCGACACTGTTCCTTCGTCCGCACCTACGTGTGCTGCATAGCGCACCGTGCCCAAGGCGATGAAGGGGGCGTCCGCCGGAGGCTGCGACGTGGATGGTGCGTACGTGCTGCAGAGTTTCTCGACGTCCCGCACGAAGTCACTGACCTGGTACCCGCCGTGCTCTGGGTCCGCCTGCACAGCAGGACCCCATCAACAACCCATGCTTGCGTCATGGGACGTCCTGGGGCGCAGCAAGGCGCGAGGGTCACTTGGCACGTGACGTCAGACAGACTTTCATCCAGCTCGGTGCGGTGCTTCGGGTCGCGCGTATCGATGCCACGCCAAGGAAGGTGACCACACCAAAATTATCGGCACACACGAGGAGACCTTGTGCGTTAACGAGCTGAGAGTGCACCTGACAGAAGATTGTGATGGGAGCCACGCCCCCGGGCCTTCGCCGCGCCCGCAACATGTGTTGGATATAAACGTAGCCCTCACGCCCGACGTTCTGCGGATCTCGCCGCTCACAAAGTGGCACCTGTGTCGCGCCGCCTTGTGAGGACCCATGGGCCGTTTTGCGCTCAACGTCGTTCTCAGCCTTGGTGACGACGCGCTGCGTGTGCTTTTCAGTTCGCCTGGGATGTGGACAACCTTGCGCACACCAAAAAACTCCTTATCAGACAAGTCATCGCGGCGCTCCAGTCCACCGCGGCAACCGAGACCGATCACCCTCGTCCCAACACCCAAGCAATGCCACACTTATGCCAGGAACGTGGAAAGAGCGGGATGTGTGCCAAAGTGAGCTCGCATTCAGTTATCGGTCAGTTTGCGCCGCGCCATTATAACACTGTTCGACCGCCATCAAAAGAAGTGGAGCGCGAACGTTTCGACTGAAACATGTTGCGACCTCCCAAGAGGCCAATGGATCCGTGCGATGCAGGGAACGCCCACAGGCTGACCGCTGGAGAGGTGGAGAATAGGAATAGAACATCAAAGCAACCTCGGCGGAATGATGTCCACCGGTAACGCAACAGACGTCGCGAGGTTGCGACCGGCGCTCGGGTGTAGGCGGGTCGGAGAGTGGCCACATTGCTTAGACGCCTCCGCGCGTAGATATAGGAGCGAGACAAATGGGCTTCGAGATCAGTGAAACATACCTGAAGAGGTCAAGAGACCAGTGCAACTTCGCCCAAAACTAATTCCACGATTCACTACGACGTGGCGCTGGGAGCGAAGCGTGGAGATAAGCAGCGGATGAAGCTGCTCTTCGTAGCGAGCAAGCACCACCTCGCATGGTAACAAGGAATCGAACGGCTCTTCATCACAACTAACACCGCTGAAGATTCTTTTCAATTCCACGCCCTCCGTTCTGGGCACTGCGGGCAGCAGCGCGACAAGCGCCAGAAGCCTGCAAGCTAGGAACCAGCGCCCCAGCTTTACAAAGTCCGGCACGCCCACATGGAGTGTCTTGGAAAAGGCCTGCGCGCTCGAGAAGAGCCGAGTTTGATACTTAGTAGTTCAATAATTAGTAGTCGGTACTGATAATCATTGTCGAGAAGAGCCGAGATCAATTATGAGTCTATTCACTTGCGCGCAACCATGTGAGTGAAAAAGCGTTTTGGAGAATGGCTACACGCTCACTATCCTCGAGAAAAGCGGAGGCCCCTCGACACTCCCGCGCCCATCGCGATAAGTGGGCAAAGGTTTTGAGCTTACGCCAGGCTGTGTGGTGTTGGTTACCTCAAATGCATTAGCTGGACTCATACGTAAGTTCGAGACCTGAAACTTTGAAGAGCTTGGAGCCATCCACAGGGCTCCCACACAGATATATTCGATACTGATGTGGAGTATGCAGTTGAGTGGTTCATCTTGGAGCAGCCTCCGCTCGTGTCTGGTGCGCCTCTTCAACGCGGCTGGGCCCTCGTGTGCAAAAGTACCCAGAATCGAACTGTAGAGCTCTCGTGAAGTGCTTGCACGCTGCAGGTTTTAAATGCATGCCACACCGCAACACGGCTGGAGACACCGCGCATTTCGGGCAAAAAGGAAAAGTTTGAGTTTTTTTATGAGAATTTCTATTGGATTTCGTCAGATGTTGACAAAAAAGCAAATATTGGGGAAAAAATCGGAGATGGAATCGAAGATCCCCCTCTTTTGAAAAATCGGGAAATATAATTCAGTCGCTCTTAACACTGTGTCATTGTCGAAATTCACGAATTCCCCTTAACAGTGCGAAAAAATGAAGCCAGACACTGTGACACTGTACGCTGTACACGATTTTTGTCTCAGTTTTTTTTACGTCTTCATTCTTCAAATCTGAGAAATGTGTGCACGGATTCCGAAAATTCAGTCGCTCTTAACACTGTGTCATTGTCGAAACTGTCGAATCCCCCTTAACAGTGCGAAAAAATGAAGCCAGAATCGTAGGCTGTACACTGTACGCTGTACACGACACAGTGTAGAGCTGTGACACACGACACAGTGAGCTGTGACACACGACTCAGTGTGTCACTGTACACACGACACGACACGACACGACACGACACGACACGACACGACAAATTAAATATAAATATAAAGGTCATCCATGAATGACAAGGTATGACTTCACAGTGCAGTATGGTAAATTTTAAGTATATTTAACCCAGGTCATCAGTGAATAATGAAGGGGGGGGTCTGGGGGGAGCCCCCAACAGTAGCCCCTTATTACATGGTTCATGCATAAATGACAACGTATGACTTTCACACGGCGTTAATAATGTAATTCAGGTCATCAGAAAAATGAAGGGGGGGTCTGGGGGCGGAGCCCCCCAGAGGTACCCAACCCCCTCTTGGTCGCCGCCTCTATTTGCCGCGGGTCTCTCACTCTTCACATGATGATGATGCGGATGATGGATACTCAGGGGGGGGTTTATTTTTTCCCCACCTGTACGTTCACGTACCCCCT
Source organism: Cymbomonas tetramitiformis (assembly GCA_001247695.2). NCBI lineage: Eukaryota > Viridiplantae > Chlorophyta > Pyramimonadophyceae > Pyramimonadales > Pyramimonadaceae > Cymbomonas > Cymbomonas tetramitiformis. The sequence continues at coordinate 27,964 of LGRX02034372.1, read as the reverse complement.
ATAATATTTATATTTTCTCTTCCTTCAACATCAATGGGATCGCATGGCCGAGTGGTCTAAGGCGCTGGATTTAGGCTCCAGTCCGAGAGGGCGCAAGTTCGAACCTTGCTGCGGTTAAAATATTATAAAATTGATTTTTTTTCGTAAGTATCCCAAAAGTGTATTATTCAGCAAAAAATTCTGCTAGAGATCGGAACAAATTGATATCGTTTTGTGAAGCGCGAATTTAAATTGGCTGTTGTGACATGACACAGTCACACGGTGTATCATTTTTGCGATCGGGCCGCGTCGTATACAGCAGGGCCATTCACAGGTAGTCGACTACCTGCGAAAAGTACCTGCGCGCAGGTAGTAACTACCTGTACTATTTGTACCTGTCGCTGATAGGCTAGTACCTGTACCTGTACCTGTGCCCGATTTCGGTCATCCAAAGTACCTGTACCTGTACTTGCGGGCCCGGATTTCGACAGGTAATACCTGTCATCCGCAGGTACTCTCTACCAATTGCATCCAATAGGGGCTACTCTCTACCAATTGCGCAATTCATCCAAAGGTACTCTCTACCAATTCCGCCAGTGCATAGCGAGACGCCAATTGTTTCATGGGGGTGACTCGGCAGAAGCGCCTATCACCAAAAAGTCAACCGAGGTGGAAAGGTACAAGTATCTTGTGGATAACAACCTGTTTGAAGTTAAGGAGCAGGAGCATCTCGGTCAGGTTTGGGTGCGGCCCGAGAATGTGAAGAACTTCCCCACCACGCATATCTGCTCGGTTGCCTAGCAGGCTATCGACCCCACGAGTTGTGAGGTAGAGCGGATCTTTTCTTCTGCTAGCCGCCTACTGGACCACTTGCGCGCTAGCATGTCCCCTTGGAAAGTGGAAGCCATGTTGTTCCTTCACCGTAACAAGCAGTATATCAAGGGTCTAGATGAGATGCTTGCTAGTCAGAAGTGAATTTGAAGTGCTAAGCTTGTAGCTAGAGCGGAAGTGCACACCTGTGAGCTACCTACAGTGAAGTAGCCAACGGCTAAGCTGCAATACCTATGCAACTCTGCATAATTGCATGCACATGTATCAATGTCATTACCTATTTGAGTAATCATGTACTTCTTTGCTCACATGCATACTTTCGTATCTTAGACTTTTAAGTTTGCCCCCTGCGCATTGATAAGTTATGTAGTTATCATCTTGTTGATGATAAGTTTACACCTTGCTCATAAGTTATCATCCTGCGGATAAGTTCGTACACCTTGCTCATAGGTTTTTTGGACATATATTTTTACATACTTCACCAAACCAAATTAAGCTTATTGTTCCAAATAGGTCTTTCATTGACGAACAACGTGATATGTTGCTTGTCGCGATCAGAGCGATATAACATCAAAACTGAAATCATTTTCTTTTGCGTATTGAAATAAGGCAAATAACCGAAAACGCCAAAATGGACATAACTTTTGAAATACTTGGCCGTTTTTGCTGAAAAAAAAACAAAAACAGGTCTTTTATAGACGAACAGATTGATATATCATTTGTTAGTATAGGCGCAATATTACGTAAATGGGAGCAATATTTGTAATGTGACACTGGTTTTGCAGACACAATGCATTTTTTCTAACTTTTGACACACTTATCCTTTCCGGATAAATTTTGATGTGTGAATAGATCTTGTTTAGAGGAACAGATTGATATGTCGTTTGTTAGTATAGGCGCAATATTACGTAAATGGGAGCAATATTTGTAATGTGACACTGGTTTTGCAGACACAATGCATTTTTTCTAACTTTTGACACACTTATCCTTTCCGGATAAATTTTGATGTGTGAATAGATCTTGTTTAGAGGAACATTATGATATGTCGTTTGTTATCATAGGCGCACTATATCGAAAGCTTCGACATTTTTGTAATGTGATATAGTTTCAACGGTGACGACGGACAAGGCATTTCCCCAAAATCTGAAAGACTAATCCTTTCGGCGTGCGTTATGCATAAGTTTGAAACTTAAAAGTCTTTCGATTCTGAATCTGAATTGCCAACCTTGATAAGTGTCGACACCTTGCTCATAAGTTATCGTCATCCTGCGGATAAGTTTACACCCTTAACCAGAGACTTTGCAGGCTCCTGCAAGCGGCCTTGAGCATGCTCTGGCACACATTAGGTCACTAACAGTCTGTGTTGATTCCGTCTTTGACCTGGACTCGATCAATCATGTCGACGACTTCTCGCCATCGGATTCGGTATATTCGAAAATGGTTTGCAAGCATGTCACGTTGGCCGAATCTGGTCAGTGCTTCCGGCTACAAGTACCTGCAAAAGTACCTGTGATACCTGCGGTATTACCTGTACCTGTACCTGCACCTGCGGCAAAGTACCTGTACCTGTACCTGTGTCCATTTCCCCAAAATTGGATATTCCTGTACCTGTACCTGTGCCCAATTCCACAGACCCCCTAGTACCTGCAGGTAGCAGGTACTACCTGTGAATGGCCCTGATATACAGCTGAGTGTTGACACCTCTGACCATTTTTTTACCAGGGCAAAGCTTTTATATAGAAATTATCGATATTTTCGATATCGCTGCCTGATTTCGCGATATCGGGGTTCGGCGACAGCGCATATCGATAACACGCGAAAAATCTGATATCGATAAATCGATACAAAAAAAACTCAGAACACTATCGATTGATATGAGTAGGTACCCAAACTCCTCGTATCGATCGATATGAGTAAGTGCCCGATATGATAACGATTGGTATGATATTTTTCGATAACGCAAAAAAACTATCGATGAGTATTGAGTAACGATATTTTCTATATATTAATATATTGGGATATCGATGGCTACTACCCGAAGGTCCGGTCCTGATACGGCTAGATAAACAAGCCCTGAATATATTATACAATATACAAGTTAACACTGCGTTGTTGGACGGCAACACAAGTGTAAGATATAGCGGGTGATGAGTGCAGTCTCTGAGTGAAGATCTGCTGAAGCCCAACGCTTCCTCATCTTATACCATACGTCCCCCATCATCATAGATGGTACCGCCATTGGGTTGTGAACCCGAGACGTAGGTTGAACGACCAGTATTGTGATAACGAATAGTTCGTTCATACTGTGCATGCGTGTTCCGCACATGCTTAAAGCAAAGATGGTTCTTGTTTGTTACTTCAAGATGTATCTTGCTTTGCCATCTTCGAGTTGGACGTACGAACTTGTCTACAAACTCTCGATGACAGGGTCATTCAAGTCTTTCCTTGAATAATGACAGATGATGTGACATTATCATCTCAGGGCGACATGTACAGTCATGGTCGACCGTACTGACGACTGTCATAATAATATATGACACGACTCGACATGACATGACATGGTATGACATGTCTGACAGGTATGACACGTATGACGTATGACACATATGTCATCGGTCATGACCCTGACAGATCTCCCCTCTTAAAAGAGTTGTGACCTCACAACGGGCATACCTTTGTATATGTCTATGATGTCTTTGTTGTTGTCGCTTCTTGCTGGTACCAGTCTTCTTACACCGATTTGAGGCGTCCCTCATGGTGTTTTTAGGTTATTGGGGGGAACTGAGTCCACTTTAGTCCCTCCTTACAGTTCTTAGGATATAGCCCCCTTTGAAGTTCGTATCGTATTTCAGAGTGACGTTTCAAGGTTCAATGAATTGCGTTTCGTGATGCAGATTGACGCTGGCTTACTGATTGATCCACACGTATCGTGCGTCAGAGTGACGATTCAAAGCATCCAAAGTGTACGTTACGGATTATTTGCGCTAGCCGTCGTCGCTTTGCGAACGATGATCCCACGATTTAACGATTTATAATCGAACGATTCTCGGCCTGATATAATGCACCCAACCCTTCCTCCCCTCCTTAAGCTACTTTGGAGGATCATAGGCGGCAACGGGGAGCCCGTATTTGTTTCCGGAGTTATTTCACCGGGGGCTTGTTTTATTGCAAAGAGAGTGGCCCTGCTTAACGGGATTGGACTTATAATTCTTACCCGGTCTGCTCACTCTGATATGGTCCAGTACGCACGCTTTGACGAACATCTATCGCGATGAGTGAGAATGGATTCGCCACGTGCTAATGTGAAATTTATTTAGTTATGTTTGTCAAGCACAACTTAGGATCACAACTCCGTCTACCTCAGTCGATATCTCCGGTAGCTTCGGATGACTGGTCAAGAATCCGATGACAAACCACGGCTTTGGCAAAGGTAGCATTTAGCAGTTTTTATTTATCCACAGATATGATATCTCGCATGTGTGCGTATCTGTGCAAGGGTATGATTTTGAACAAGGCTCACTACACCTTTAGCAAGGAAGGATCAATTTCCCGCTTCTATGCAACATAATGATAAAACATTAAGAGCAAGGTTATAGATGATCGACATGTATTAGTATATATTACAAGAAGTAAGGGCATGAGGCTTAATATAATGTTTAGCCTTCATATGCAGCTATAATGTCTGCTGCATTGGTCAGCTCTGTGGCTTTGACCCAGGTGTCATGCTCAGGGCCGTAGCCTGCATATCGCACTAAATAGTATTTGACACCTCTAGTGAACTTATCCGAGAGTATATGTGATATCTCAAACAGTGGTTGCCCTTCTTCGGTGATCATCTGTGGCAGAGGCAAAGGTGCTTGGATCGAGTCATTGTACAGCTCTAATCTGGATACAGGCTGTACCGGATGAATACGGATATCGAGGTTTCCGAAATCTAACTCGTATGCACGCCCATGGCTAAGCACTTTGGAAATGGTGAACGGCCCAATATATGGCTGCTTAAAGTGTCTGCCTGCCTCTGTCAAACCAGTCCATTGAATAAACTCGGTCCGTAAAAGAACTTTCTGCCCAACTGCAAACTGCTTAGGCATGTGAGTCTTATTGAATCTGGCTTGGCTAATTTCTGCTGCTCGGGAAATGTTGTCTACCGCGTTGGCATGAACAGCCGAGTACTGGTCAAAATGATCTCGAATAGCTCTTTGTATTGGAACAGGAGCTTCTGGCGGAATAGTGATTACCAGGTCATGAGGCGAAAGTGGTTGCGCCATCGAGTCGAGATAAAATGGTAAATAACCAGTTGATGCAGAAACGGTATTGTTAATTGCAAACTCCACCAAAGGCAACTTGTCCTCCCACGAATTGGCTGAAGTATCATTGCAACAACACCTGTGGATGAAAAAAAATACCATCTAATCAGTTTATAAACCAGAGGATGGTGAAATCGAATCATGAATCAACAATTTGAAAAGTACCTGAGGATATCCTCGATGAAGGCATGGCTCCTCTCATTGGCAGCATTCGACTGTGGATGGTGTGAGGACGTCTTGGACAATCTCGTACCAGTAGATTTCCACAGTGTCTGCCAGAATGTAGAGGTGAATCTGGGGTCTCGATCTGAGATGATGTTCCTCGGAAGACCATGGAGCTTGAAGATATGCTGCATATAGATAGAAGCAGTATGCTGAGCTGTCCAGGTCATGCTGAAGGGAATGAGATGACAGCGATGAGAGAATTGGCACATTACCACAAATATACTGTCGTGCCCATTAGTGGTGATAGGCAGGTCAGTGATCCAATCAAGAGATACATCTAGCCATTTTGTCTTAGGCACGGAATATCGTATATGTGCCTGACCATAAGGCTTGTGTCGCCTCGTTTTCTGGCGCTGACAAACGGGGCACTCCCGAATGTACTTGATGGCTGCCGTTGTCATTCCTGGCCAATAATACCGGCTACGCAGAAGATGAAGCATGCGATTTTTGCCTACATGACCAGAAATAGTGGCTGAGTGGCACTCATGAAGGAGAATGTGGCGAAGCTGTGTGATCTCACCGTCATCCGTGGGGACTTTAGCTGTTGGTGGAATGTACAGCTGTCTGCCATATATGGTCTTACGATAGATCAACCCCTGAATGAGCTCGAAGCTGTAGCTGCTGACTGACTGTGATGAAGTCGATGATGTCAGTTTAGCCAAAATAGTCTGTGCAAATGTATCACGGTCATATTCGGATATAATGATGTCGTGTAGCTGATGAGCTGATGAAGAAGATATAAGAGCAATGAATGTAGAATCTGTAGGTGGTATGGCTGGAACCTCGGTGATGTCTATGTGTTTCAGACAATCAGTAATTCAAAGAGTGTAGAGATACGAGTGAGTGCGTCTGCAACCTTATTCTTCTCGCCAGAAATGTGCTCTATTCGGAAGTTGTACTCGGAGAGCTCATCCAACCACCGTGCCTGTTTGGGGCTCAGTGTGGATTTGGTCTGGAAATAAACCAGTGGCTGATGATCTGAGCGTACAATGGTCTCAGGAGCTCCCAACAAGATGTGGCGAAAGAATCGGAAGCCTTCCACAATGGCAAATAGCTCGATCTCAGGAATAGGCCAACGTCTCTGTGTATCGGATAGAGTGACGCTGTGATAACCACATGGCTTCATACCTTTTCCTTGATCCTGGAGTATTACTTGACCAACGTGTGTGCCTGATCCATCGACCTCCATAATAGATGGCAGTTTCTGATCTGGAAGCTGCAATACTGGAGCGTTACAGATGGCACTTTTGAGGTTATCAAATGCCTGCTGCTGCTCAGATTCCCAGACAAACTCTGCATTATCTTTAAGGAGACGATTGAGCGGCTCGGCAACTTTGGAGAACTTCGGCATGAATCTCCTAAATTGACCGACCATGCCCAAGAATGACCGAAGGGATGACTTGCCATCTTTAGCCATACGGCGTAGAGGCTGCTTTCCAACGGTAGGGCCATAAGACACTGGAGGCTGAATTGCCATGACTGCTCGGATTCTGTCTTCGATGATGGATAGGCCTGCTTCAGAGATGTGATGTCCGATAAAGTCTATAGATCTGACGAACAACTCTACCTTGGAAGGCCTGATGAAGAACTGGTGATCTCTGCAACGCTGGAGGAACTGTCGAACATGCTTCACATGGCTGTCAAAGTCCGGACTGTATACAATAGTGTCATCCATGAATATGACAAGAAACTGGTCGATGAAGTCGAAGAATGCCCGGTTTCCTACACGAAGTGCTGTTGCAGGAGCATTGGTCAATCCGAAAGGCATAACTGTCCATTCATAAGAACCGTATCTGGTGCGAATAGCAGTTTTATGAATGTCGTCTGGATGAATGGGGATCTGGTGAAAAAACTGGTTGAAATCGAATCTGCTGAACCAGCGTGCACCTTTCAGCTGCTCAAGTAGGGTGTCGTGTGGTGGCAATGGATACGTGTCCTTTATGGTGATGTTATTAAGGGCACGATAATCACAGCACATCCTCCACTTCCCCCCTGGCTTAGGAGCGAAAATGATTGGGCACCCATATGGTGATGATGATGGACGAAGGATACCCAACTCGACATATTTAATGATTTGCCGTTTGAGCTCCTCCATCATGGGTACTGGGATGGTACGTACTGGCTGTGATGGTGGCTTATGTCCAGGTTCAATGTTGATTCGATGATAACCACCTTCAAACCGTTCTGGCCTATGACCAGCTGGAAGATCCTCCTGGAATATGTCTGAAAAGTCTTCTCTCACTTGATCACGTGCTGCTGTGACCTCGGGGTCTTCCATAGTGGTGTCTATGTCTGATGCTGCAAAGACCAGTTCACCGTCGACCTCTGAGAGAAAGAAAAGATAAGCTATGGCTTCTTCAGCCGAACCACTGGATCGAATGCGACGAAGGTGCTTTCTCATGGTGGTGGCGCTGACCAATTCCATTTCAGGAAGGTCATCTGAGTCTGGAGTCTGCTCAACTCTGGACAATACTGTGCGAATACTGGAGCCTGATGAATGCTTCCTAGTGATCGTCAGATTTTTGGTCTGAAAGTCAATGTGTGGATTCCTCCTCTCCAACCAATCTTGACCCAGAATGACAGTAAATGGTTTCATGTCAATGATGTAGAAATCTTCTGCATCCTTATACTTGCCCAGCGTAAATGTAGCCTTGGGAAGATAGGATGTGCATGGTAGTTGGCTTCCTCCAGCCAATCCCACTGAAAATGATGAAGAATCTGTGGGTGCTATACCAAGCTGAGCAGCAAACTGTCTGTCTATGAAAGACGATGTAGCTCCTGGATCTACCAAAATGTGAGTACTCTGTCCGTATACTTTCCCTTTGTACAACAACAGCTTCTTCTGTGATTTCAGCTGTGCTGTTTGAGACTGCATCTGTGCGATGTGCTCTGAGGGAGTGTCCATCTGCTGAAACTGCAATGTCAGACTGGAAAGGACTTCTTCTGAGATACTCTCAACCCGGCCACTTGCTTCAGCGGCATCTTCAGGCTGGTCTATCCTCGGGGTGCTCTCATCACCGGTACTTGTGCAGTACCCTGAGAGTTTCCCTGAGGAGCTGGAGCTGAAGCTGGAACTGGAGCTGGAGTTGCAACTGCTGCATTGATGCTGTGCTGACTCTTCAGTTCCTTAACCAAGGTGTTGATCGTATTGATGAGTTTGCCATACCCATCCTTAGCACCCTGATTCTGCTGCTGCTGTCTCCGATTCTGAAAAGGATTCTGAGCTGGTGGCTTACCCTTGATCTCCTTTCCATCTGGGGTCTTGGTGGAATAACAATCCTTCTCGATGTGACCAACATGACCACAACGATTGCAAGACTTATCATTCTGTGATTTTCCTTTTCCTTTGCCCTTGCCTTTTCCACCTTTTCCCTTGTTCCGATTCTGATTGGAGTTCTGGCTGCCACTCTGATTCTGATTCCGATTTCTGTTGGATCTGTCATATGGCTTCTGGCCACGTCCTTTGTCCTTATCCTTCTTGGCTGGACCTCCGGATGACTGCTCCTTCTGACCCCGATAATGAAGGGTTTCTGATTGCTTTGAGTGAATGACGTAATTCAAATCAAGCAATATCTGTGTGGTTTCTTGCCACGACAGATTGTTCCTTTGCTCTTCTGTCAGGAATCTGAGTTGGAACTGTCTGCGGAGATCTGGATCCATACTGGTGACGAATCTGTCCTTTATTAGCACATCATTCAAATCAACTGCTACTAGAGAAGCCAGTGATGTAAATGTGCGCAAATAATCTGCAAAGGTTTGGGTTCCTTGAGTCAGTGCCATAAGGTGTTTCTTGGCTACTGATCTCTTGTGAGGATTACCAAATTGTCTGAGAAATGTCTGTCTGACCATCTCATAGGTGGAATATGGCTGTTGTGCCAAGACCTGAAAATAGTGTCTGTCGTTATTCTGAATGAGAGTCGGAAACACTGTAATCAAGTCCTTATCATTGACACCTGGATAGGTGAACTGGAAATATCTGTCCACCGTGTCCAACCAGACTTCTGCGTCCTGTCCTGATTTGAATTCCCTAGGTGGTGTCATTTTCACCTTTGGGACCAAACTAGGTGGAGCTGGTGCTGGGACTGAAAGCAGCGAAAACCTTTCTGCAGAAGATTGCCAAAGAGCAAGGTCAACATCAACCGGACAAGAAAGAAACACATCTGCCTCAAGGAATGACAAAGCTTGACGTCTACGAAAAGTTTATCGAAGAGCTTCCAGCCTTTGGTTCTGAGAGATTCAAGGTCAGCGAGCCATACTGGTATACGATCTGGAGAAAACACTTCAAGTGGCTTAAGTGTCCGAAGATTTGCAAGTTCTCGGAGTGCAAGATCTGCTCGACCGCAAAGCTTCACAAGCAAGTTGCCCCGGCCGAAATGAGAGGTATGTTAGAAAGAAAACCCAATCTTGTTCACAAGAGGTATGTTCAGAAAGAAAACACTGCTTGTTCATACACGTGACTACTTACCTGAATGTGTTTGCGTTGCAGTACGAATCGAAAATCTTTTGCAAGCTCATCGACTGGATGCAAGGGCTGAACGGGAGAAGTACTACAAACACATTCAGAAATCTAGCGCAGCAAAAGGCAACGCGAAGTGGTGGAAATATACTACCATGATCATCGATGGCATGACACAACGTGCCACACAATTGCCTCACTTTCGTCGAATGCCCTCTTGGGTCAAAGACAATAAGGCATTGATAGATACCCACTGCATGGGGATACTCATCGAAGGCATCGGTCGTTTTATGGAATTCAATTTCAGTCATAACTACTCTGACAACTCGAACTATCTTGCGAACGTCATACAGCGGGCAGTAGCACGAGTTCATGAGCATCGACGATCGGGTGGGCATCCGTTACCGGAAGTATTGTATCTACAATTGGACAATGTAAGCAGCAATAAGAGCCACTTCTTGATTGCTTATTGTGCCATGCTGGTCAAACGTGGGGTATTCCGCAAGGTGAAGATCAACTATCTGATCGTGGGACATACACACGAAAATATCGATCAGATGTTTTCAAGGTTTTCTGTGGCTTTGAGGAGGCTGACCGTTTGGGACATCGAGCATTTGATGGAGGTGGCTAGGAACTGCTTTAAGGATGGAGTAGTTCCGGAATGTCAACTGATCGATGAGGTGCACGATGTCAAGGGCTGGATACATGGATGCTATAACGAAGTGCGCGATGTCAGCTTCCAACATGCATTCAAGATTTTTTCTGGCGGCCCCACAGGCGACGTGTTAGTGCAGGCGAAACGTTATTCATTCGATCCAATCTGGCTTCCAAAGGAAGGTGGGGTGAAGGTATTTAAGAGCAGCCTGCCCGAGGGCTCACCATGCTTTGTCGAGCCTAAATCCATTAACGAATTGAGCGCACGGAAACAAGCGAAGCAGCTTGCGACTTCCAGGAAGTCTACGAGCAATCCATTGAAAGAGATCGAGGATCTTGTCATTCAATGCCAGAGGAATCTTTGCTTATGCATTCGAGGTAAGCACTGCACTGCTAGCGATTACGATTTGATTTGTCATATTTCAAATGTAAGTGGCCTTCTTAGTTTCTCGGGTTATGTTTTGCAGATGTCGCAACCACCGAGGAGGCGGAGCGGCTTCAATTTCTAGCCAAGCGCGCAAATACTTTTCTTGAAGGAAATGCAAAAGCAAATGCAACGTGACATTGCGGCAGGAACGTTCGAACTGAAAGAGAAGACAACGTGGGTGCTGCACGAGGCTCCCTTTGAGGTTACTGGACCCATGATGCCTGTTCCTTCGGGTGCTTTGAGCGCGAACGGGCGAGATGCGGAAGTACTGATTGTCGATGAGCCAATGGCTGATACGAATGATATTGAACGTGGATACACGGATGCACAACTGGCTGATTACGTGCAGGGCCTTCGGGACTCCGTAGCGGTTCACGTGCGCCCAGTACCTCGTCCTATCTACATCGGGGCACAAAAAAATACCATTGGAAGACGAGCTCGAGATCATCTTGCGCAATACATTCTGGGAGAAACTGACGACCCGGACTACGATGTGAGCTACAGCAAGATGAAGAAAGGTAGCATGGCTGTGTTGATTGCTCCCGAATCCGAGAAGACTGCCCGGACGGAATACCCGTTTCGTATCGCTCTGGGAAGGAGCCGAGGATGGTCGAGATATCTGTACCTTTGTGAGGTACAAGAGCAGCTGCTAAATGAGAAAGGTGAGAAATGTTTGTTGATGTGATTGCGCGCGCAACCTGCTTTTAACATCACAACGTTTTATGTCAATCTAATATCTCTTTTATCTTCTTTCTGGTGCAGGAGAAAAATGTTTGCGGTGGTTGACTTGTGGTACATTTAAGCTCACGAGCGCCTCCCAAAAGGAGGCCCAGAATGCAGACTCCCGGCTTTCGAAGGAGAAGGCATCGAAACCTGAAAGTTTCCGGCTGCATCAACGTACCAAGCAGGTGGCGCCGTATACACCAAGCGAAGTATTAGTAGCATGGGACTGGGACACGGAAGAGGAGCGCCGAAAGATCAATGCAAGCACGCAGCGATGGATCCCGGGTGAGCAATATGACTTGTTGGTCAAACGAGTCATCGCCAGCGACATGTCAAAGAGCTTTGAGCCACCCCAGCATAGAACACCCAAACTCTTACTGCGCGACGCAATCATGCCATTAGAGGATAAAGAGGATAAACGAAGAGGATAAAGAGAACGCGGAGGCTGAAGAGGGTGAGAGTTCGGACGAGGAAGCCTCTTTGTCGTCCTTGTCCGATGATGACGACCAGATGTGTGAATAACTCGATCAGTCCGATGAACTTGTATATAGAAGTTGTAAAACAATAGTATATATTGTGAATATCTAATGTTGAACTATCGTGGTATTACCACGTTTGATTTCCTTGCACTCATTGTATAACTCATGCTATGCCTATACGCATGCTTGGTATGTAAAATTTCACGCATTATAAAGCCTGCCTATCTCTTCATCAGCATTCATTTCTCGCTTTCGCTCACGATAGACACCACCTCTTACCAGTAAGCGAATAACGATGTCAGCGAACGACAAGCTGGAGCCACAAGCCAAAGGGGAACCTTCGATTTAAGCGGCGTGTAAAGTGTCCCAAGATTGACAAGAAGTGAGATATATATATGTCGATATATATGTCGAATGCGTGTGTGCAGAACAGTCTCGCAGGGGCAGGTGTTCTGGGATACTAAGATGATATAAAATACTTCGGTGAGTGTTTTATAGCACGCTGACAACCGTGACAACGGACACTGGTGACACCTCGGGCTGAGGGGTGACAGACAGGAGACCCACTGTGCCCCCCCCCCTTACAGTGGGGGGAGGGGCAAGATTGGGCTCCCCGTGACACCACCTCACCCCGTGGGGTTGAGGTGTCACCAGGCAAAGAGGCAGGAGCACTGCAGGGTCTAGGAGCCAATCCGGCTCGAGCAATCCGGCATGTGCCATCCCAAGGTGTCCAAAAGTCTGCTGCTAGGTCAATCTAAAGAACTCAGTCCCCTCGAGGATCATCACAAACCGTGCAGGCATGGAGAAGGGTCCTTGCTGAGTTGTGCTGTCGGAATTTTGCTGGCGGCGGCGTCACTCTCGATCGCATGCGTCAAGCGCCCGTGAGGCAATACTCACCCCTACAACGTTCAACCAACGCCGGTGCGATGCCAGAGCCAAAAGCGGCCTGGCACCACCAGAGCGGATGCGTCAACGAAGAGGGGGCAGGGGGATGGAAGGTGAAAAATGCGGCGTGCCCCCACTCTGCCGCCAATGAGCGCGCAAGCAGAGGGGAGAATCGGTGGGGTTGGTGTTGTAACACCACCGCACACCACCACACAGTGGCCAAGGGGCACGAAGGGTGGAGCGGAGAGCGGAGGATGCTGCGGACGCAACTCGTCGCGCTCAGAGTTGTCGTCATCGGCGAAGGCGATAGACTCGATGTTGGTGTCTGGTGCATAAGCACCACCAGACACCACCAGACCATAGCCAGGTGCAGGATGCCGTCGATGGACTCGAAAAGATGCCAACGCTGAGTGAACAGTGGGCATGCGCGCATTCTGGCGGTCAGCGGACATGGTGGCTGACCGCTGGCTGGAGAATTCCGCGAACGCGAAGTTAGGGTTCCCAAGCGAAGACATAACTTTCTGAAAAATGAACCAAATCCAGCGATGGATGAGTCAAATTGGAGTAGATTTTGACGAGGAAGACGCCAGTGACGTCAAACAAGTCGTGCGGCAAGCCAGTTGTCCTGCAGGAGCGGTGCTGCTGTCCAGAAAGGCGAGGGCGCGTTTGGGTGCGTGTCTAAAACGTAACTCTTCGTAAAATTAACCAAATCGGGCGATGTAAAAGCCAAATTGGGGTGAAATTCGACGAGGAAAACGGCGGTGAGGTCAAAAATAACGTGCGGTAAGCCAGTTTTGCCACAGTTCGGGCGCTGCTGTCCAGAGTGTAGGGCACGTAGTTGGGAATGGTCGGAAATGCGTAAAAACAACAGGGCACAACTGCAGCCCAAATTGCCCACGGTTTGGTGATAAAATTTTGACGCGGCCGCGATCTTCAACGGTGGCCGAGGTCGAGATGTAGTTGCTGTCGGCGACGTGCGACAGCTGCCGGCGACGTGCGGCGGTTTTCAAGGAGTTTCGACGTGCCCTCCAAGGATCAAAAGTAATCAACGAACACCCACAAGTGGTGGCCGATAACCTGACAAGAAGTGATATATATATATATATATATGTCGATATATATGTCGAATGCGTGTGTGTAGAACAGTCTCGCAGGGGCAGGTGTTCTCGGATACTAAGATGATATAAAATACTTAGGTGAGTGTTTTATAGCACGCTGACAACCGTGACAACGGACACTGGTGACACCTCGGGCTGAGGGGTGACAGACAGGAGACCCACTGTGCCCCCCCCCCTTACAGTGGGAGGGGGCAAGATTGGGCTCCCCGTGAAAGATGCTAGAGGGTTGCCGAAATAAAGTATTTGGGGTGGTTGTTGGGGGGGGGCAAGGTGAGAGCTTAAATTCGAGGGCACATCTGAGGGCCTCGGTGTCACGCGTGAATGGTACCAAGGCTGCCAAAAATCCGAACGTCATAGAGATATGCATAGTCAAACATGCAGAAGACTGTCCTCGTCGGAACCTTGCGGGTCGCTGAAAGAACTGTTATCTGACTTAGCTCCGCTCCGCAGAGCTACCCTAGCTACCCCTAGCTACCCCCTAGCTACTGCAGCCACTGAGTCGATAGGCTCACAATGGGAGTGTCCAGAGACACTGTCCCCCCTGCCCAAAGGCAGGGTATTGCCTGTCCCGTGCCTGCCTACAGGCACAGTCAGGGACCCCGATCTAGTTCGGGAGCCTACTGCTAAACCACACACTCACAAGTGTTCGGATTGGGCTCTCAGAACAGTGATTGTCTTGTCATAAAAGATAATTAGAATTAATCAAGAACAACAGTAAACAACAAAGAGGGGCAAAAATGAACCAAATGAGGGGGGGCGGGCGGGACTCAGTGCAACAACCAAAGTCTGAAAGAGTGATGCCGAAAACCTTTTCGGCCGCCACTACATCATGCTCTGCTCCGCTCCCACTAACTCAGATAACCGAAGTTATCAGCCGTTGATACGTCCCAGCCTACGGCAGGGACTCCTCACCGTCAGATAACTCTCGGTTATCTGACTTAGCTCCGCTCCGCATAGCTACCCTAGCTACCCCTAGCTACCCCCTAGCTACTGCAGCCACTGAGTCGATAGGCTCACAATGGGAGTGTCCAGAGACACTGTCCCCCCTGCCCAAAGGCAGGGTATTGCCTGTCCCGTGCCTGCCTACAGGCACAGTCAGGGACCCCGATCTAGTTCGGGAGCCTACTGCTAAACCACACACTCACAAGTGTTCGGATTGGGCTCTCAGAACAGTGATAATGACACAAGATCGGATGCAAGCTGTTACCAAATAATACTTATACTTATTACAATAGCAAGGGGCAGAGCCTCATGGCACTGCCCGCCCTCTTGGGGCCTCACTGCAAGTCTAGTAGCCTAGTGCTCTAGTCACCGAGAGGCGGGTCTCCGTCGGATCCAGAATGTAGCGGTGAGCGCTGGAAGCCGTGTGCCAAGCACCATGCTGCTGAAAGAGCCTGAAGCTGACCTTGCGGGCTGCAACTGTGGCCCCACCAGATCTGAGTGACTGAGTACCCCACTTCTTCTGAACCTCTGCCTCTGACATCCCCGTGGTCCTCTGCAGGAACTTATGCACCTCCCTGCGACACTGAGGGTACTCCATATGTCTGCCATTCAACTGGGCCTCAAGCGGGCGGAACCTGGCTGCTCTGCCATCCCAACCCTGAAACAGGTTCACCAACCCTGACAGGCGCGCCCGAGAGATCAAGGTCTCACACAAGGCAACTGGGCAGGTGTCCCGGCGGGTGCCTCTGGCAATGTAGACTACGTCACCCTCCCTGAACTGGTCATTCTTCCTCTCTGTCAGGAGGGCCTCCAGGTGTGTGGGGAAGAAGTTAACAAGCTCCACCCAAACAAACTTCATGTCCTTATACCTAAGGAACCCGGACCACATGGTGCCAACCATGGCAGCTACCACCAAGTAGATCAGTGGGCACGTCTCCAAGTCTGGCACATACAGTACAATCCCGGTCTGTAGAATGTCCAGGTCTAGCGGGTCCTTCTGATTCTGAAGCTTAAGTCCTATGCGCCTCTTGGCTGCCTGCCTGGCCCACTTAACTAGCGGGTGCTTCGTGGGGGCATCCTCCTTTGTAACCAAGGCAATCTGATGGAGGGCATAAATGGCTCCTGATGCCGACTTAACCACTGCATATGACTTAGCCTCACAGGCTATGAGCTGAACTGAAGAGGCTCACTGTAAGTGGTGTAGCCGGTACTGGAACTCTCGGGGGCACCCGCGCCGCACAGAAGGCGGTGTACCTGCGGATGATGCCACTGTAGCTGCTGACCCAAGTGGTGGGAGCACGGGTAGCCACCATACCTGCCTTCATAGACTGAAGGAGGCTCTGCTCCAAAGGATCACGGGGGCTTACTTGGAGCTATCTCCAAAGCAATGAGTCCAGAGCTCCGCCTGTTCCCCATCAACAAGAGCCGTCGATCCTCAGAGCCAACACCCGGAAGGCAGGGGGGCCAACGGCCACCTCATTGGCTCGGCCTGCCCCCGGCTTAAACAGTGGCTCAATGGAGTCTCTGGGGAGCTCCACCCAGCCAACCACAAAGGAGGCAAAGTGGACACCGTCAGGGCACAACAGGGGCCACCAATGCCGGCCGGTCCACCAGGGGCATATGACTGTAGCCCGTGCGCCGTGCTGGATCAGGCACCTCAACAGCTGCCCCACAAGCCCGAACGGGGGATTACACCAATTGTTCTCCTGGTACCAGTCTGTGGAAGCAAAGCAATCGACACCTTCGCAGCCGGGGCACCACCACCTGCTGATAAACCGAGGCAGCAAGTGGTTCCTGTCTGTCGCAAAACGGTCAACCGTGTGCTCACCCCACATCCCATCTAGCCATCTGAACCAATACTCTGACAACATCCAATCATCTGAGTCATAGATACCAGCCAGGAAGTCTGCATACTCATTCAAGTCTCTGGGAATCCAAGTGACCTGAAGCTTCACCTTATGAGCAATACACCACCAGAAGATCTCAATTGACAATCTGTGCAACTGAGACTTGGCACTACAACCTTTGCAGAGGATTCTCCAAGCTGCCTGAGAGTCAGTGTGCAGCTGAACTGCCGTGCCGTGAATAAAGTGCGCCAAAGACTGCAGAGTACGGAGGATCCCGATAAGTTCCCGAAAGGTGGAAGACTCATCCCGTTCACTTAAGGACAGGTGTCCTCTAGCATCCTGCCGCGCTCGGACACCGCTAGCCGCAAGCCAACCTCCCCAGCCGGTGCCTCCCGCATCTGTCCAAATAAGATTAACAAAAATAGCTGAGACAACGACCCAAATTGGGGAAGTAAATTCCTCCGAGTGGAGGCTCAACCAGAATTGGAGCTCTGCCATTACTTCAGCTGTCACGGTGACATACTGGTCCCACCTGTAAGCAGCTTCAATCACAAAGTACATTTCTCGGGTAAACATAAAAGCCACTTTACCAAGAGCGGCTCGCAAAGACATTGCCTTCCCAGCAATCGAGGCAAGGCCGCGGACTGTGATCCTGCGCCTACTCAGTGCGTCGGAAACCTTCTTCTGAAAGGAATCCCACTTCTGCTGCGGTGCATAGAACACTCCTTTAAGGGAGTCAATACCCATTCCAAGGAAAGGCATTCTCTGAACAGGTGTAAAGATTGACTTTTCCAGGTTCACCAAAAAACCCGAAGCATCCAAGCCTGTCAAAATCTCCGCTTGCTGAATCAAGAAAGCTGCTAGGGCTGAGCTCGCTGCCAATCCAAAGAAAAGAAAATCATCTAAATAGTGAATAAGTTTGGCTCCTCTCTCCCTCCAGCGGCGAGCGAGCTCTCGAGTGATACGAGTGAAGACATATGGGGCAATCGACAATCCAAAAGGAAGCACAGCGTACTGAAAGAATCTGCCCTGCCACTCGAAAGCTACATAAGCCTGAGAATCAGGGTGAAGCTCGACGTGGTGATAGCCCGACGTGAGGTCGAAGCTCCACATATAGCCCTCAGGATCGAGGAGGTCGCGCACCATCATTAGTCCCTCGTACTTGAACTTTCTCACAGCTAGATAGCTGTTAACGAAGCGGCCATTCCATATGAGCCGCTTTTTAGGCGGCTCACCAGGGCCCATGTCCCTGTAAGCAACACTGAGAGGGGACACTACAATCGGCCGATCGAACACCTCATACGCGGCGCCCGAAGCGAGAAGGCTGTCAACAACTTCAGTCACAAACTCGCTCTCCTTAAGAGCCACGTTGACACGCGTCGGAATTCGCGAACCACCTCGCTGGTGGGGGCTCACCCGCCCAAGGCAAGGAAACACCGAACGTAATCCACACGAGAACGACCGCATTGCAAAACGTGCGCCAAAAAGGCAATCTCGCTCTCAATCTTCCCCTTGGGGCAGGAGTCTTCGCCGCTCCTTCCTCGAATTCGCCTCGATCGCACTCGTCTGCGCTAACCGCACCATCCTCTTCGTGAAGAAGGAAACGAAAGGCATTAAGCCCATAGCACAGAGTGCCTCGCCAACGCGGAATCGGCCGAAATCGCAGCTCAAACGAGCGAAGTGCATTATGAACGCATCCCCTAACTAAGTACGCCATCAACAAAGCAAGGAAACAATTATGAACAAGTACATCATCGGACAATAACTTTCTCATATAAAAAAGATAATACAAAAGTAACATGAGTTTCTAATTACCAGAGGCACCAAAGGGGCATTGATTCTGCATATGTCCAGAGCGACCACAAGTAAAGCAAACAGGAGGGGTGCCTTTCCCTCCTTTCCCTTTGCTCCCTTTGGGACCAAAATCATTCCTAGGGGGCTGGAATTGAGGCTGATAGATACGGTTGAGGCCTCCAACCGCCTCGCGACCTCCAACCATTCCGGGCTTTCTTATTGTCTGCCAAAGCCGCAGCTTCCTCGCTCGCGGCCTTTTTTGCCTTTTTATACTTTTTCTCGGCCTCCTCAGAATTCGTAACAGGCTCATCGGCAAATTTCTTCGCTACGTTCCAACCATCTTTAAAGGCAATATGGGCAATTTGTGTCAGGGTCATGACCGATGACATATGTGCCATACGTGTCATACCTGTCAGACATGTCATATCATATCATGTCATGTCATGTCGTGTCATATATTAATATGACAGTCGACAGTACGATCGATCACGACTGTACACGTCGAGTCGCGTCATACATCATTATGACAGTCGTCATTACAGTCGACGATGACTGTACAGGTCGCCAGATGATATGTCACATCATCTGTAATTATTCAAGGAAATACTTGAATGACATTGTCATCAAGAGTTCGTACTCCGAACTCGAAGATGACAAAGCAAAGATACATCTTGTCGATTCTTCAAGAACCATCTTTCGCTTTTAGCATGTGCAGAACACGCATGTGCAGCATGAACGAACTAGTCGTTATTACCATGCTGGTCGTTCAACCTACGTCTCGGGTTCACAACCCAATGGCGGTACCATCATAAGATGATGGGTGACGTAGGTATAAAAGTGAGGAAGCGTTGTGCTTCAGCCGTTCTTCATTCAGAGACTGCAACTCACAATCCGCTCATCCGTACACTCGCATTGCTGTCCAACTTTGCAGTGTTTCTTTGTATATTGATAATATATCCACGGCGCTTGTATATCCAGCCCGTAACAATGGTATTCTAATTTAGCTCGGCCAGGCACGAACACGAGAACTCAAGTGGTTGCAGCGTCAGAAGTAAAATAGATCATATTATCATATTGTTCGCAGGTTTGCAGGTGGGCGCATAAGCGACAGCGCTTGCAGCGATATTAAATATCTGCAACTCGAATAATATACGATCGCATATTGTCAGCATACGGATTGCGCGAGGAGATTTTTCATCGCGAACACATTCGCAATTGACAACAACAGCAGAGAAATCGTCTTGATAATATTAGCGACAAGGTGTGCGCACAGTATGATGATCGCGCACATATGATGTCAAAAACTCGCATGATCGTCACCATATGAGAGATCAAGACGCGCGAATGAAAAAATGGTCATCAGCATACATGATCGCATCATCTGCGACAGTACGCACAATTTTCATTAACAGCGCGCTCGAACTCTTTTATGCGACATGCATTAACGACGATGACATACTTTGTGAAATGATTGTTAACATCGATTTTCGCAAATGCTCGTACGATGATTTTTAGCTCGTCAGCGCGATGTGCACTGATGTGATGCTCGTGTGCGCGATGTGCACGTCAGCGCGATGTCATGATTTCATCTGATGCAATGGACGCACATTTTAGGGCGCATGATTCCTAACGCGTCTTATGCAGCGAGACATATAATATGTGTACGCGCGTCAATATCCTCTGCAGAATGATTGTATACTTGCAGGGATACTGTGGACACATGATCGTCATACTGTTGTGGACATATGATCAATATACTGCTGCGGACGCATCATCAACATATTGCTGTGGACACATGATCACTATGCTGCAACAATTCACACTATGTCCTGACGACTGCATAGATATTTCTGATCATCAGCATTTCATACTTATCTGAAGTATAGTGTGCAAAATGTTTATTTGAGCATGCACTCACTTACAGCATATATTTCCTGCAGCATCTGAGTATATGTATATCTTATACTGAATGACTGCTACACTGTAAGTTGTGCATGCATTAAGATAACAGATGTTCTACATGATCCAACTTGATCACGGTAACAGTTGGAATATATGTGCACCAAAAGCATTCATTTGCAGTGCATGCTAACTATATCAGAACCCATACAGTACAAGGTGCCTGTTCAGCAATCTTAACACAGTAATTAGCTCAATGTGACCCGGTGGAGTCGAGATACTCCTCGGACAACATATTGTTCTACTGTGGATTTCTGAAAGGATGCTCACCGGAGCTGTATGTGAAATATACCCAGCAATTCATTCTGTAAATGAGATTATTTTGGAATTACAATTACCTCTAAACTTAATATATCATGCTAGATGTATTCAGTGCATGGTATGCTGATAATCCTGCATGACGAATTGTCTGGAAACATTGTAATGTCCAGAACTTATCTTACTACAAAGTGTGTAAAAGTGAGCACACACACACACACTGACAAAAGTGCTAATCAGTAAGCACTATGCATACACACACACTGCATTGTATGTATTGACATTCACTGATTCAAAGTGAATTGATTAACTTAAATATCTACTATGTGTATGATAATGTACATACCACTTTCCAAACACATGTGCGTGGAAAGTGTCAGTGATGGCGATAAATAATGGTAAACAGGATAAGACACCATGCTGAAGGGCTGGATGGAGTTATCTCCAGACCCGAAGGCTAAATACTGCACCCAAAAACAGCTGGTAACTGTTGGGTGCAGTCCATGCGTCTCATCTCACATATCATCGCTGGAGCAACTACAAAAACTACTCTGCATATTGACAGTTGAATCAGACTTGATCAGATCAATATTGCATGTAACTCTCAGATCAGCTTACATGATATCTGACATAGTTATTAAGGACAAAACACACACACAAATATGCTGTGTGAAGTTGCTGTGATTGTATCCAGCAAAAGTCCAGATTTGTTCTAGATAAGATATATCACTCTGATAAATCTTAAGAGCACAGACCTATGCTCAGAACAAATCATAGGTTGATATATATCACTAAAGTGGGTGTTTCCACTTAAGTTGATGAATCCATATATAATCAGAAAGGTACATTTGCTGTACATGGGTTTGAATCAGTAAAACCCAGAATGCTATCAACCATGAATGTTGATATATAGCACAACTCACTTATTGCTATGAAATTTGTCATATGCAAAGGTGAAGTTCATTACAGCGATTCTGTACTTTATATTCCACACATACACTGAGATATGATATATATATTACCCGAAACATGGCTGAAAAAGGCTGTAAAATCGGTGGAAAACGTTGGCGATAAATTTCAAAACTGAAATTTCGACCTTATTTTATTTCAAATTATGATTTTATACCTATTGAGGTGTGTGCAAATCATAATGACCATGGTCATATCTCATGTAACGCCCTAAATATTATGTATGGAATATATAGGGGTATACATATCGCTGTAACGATAAATCGCTCAAAATGCTGTGCGTGAAACACATTTTGAAAATTTCGGATTGATTTTTTTGCTGAAATGAATCTTTATATATCAAATAACAATCCCTGATTTATGCAGCATGTGTAACGCCCTGTAACAACCCTAAAATTAAATGTGTGTGACAGGGGGTGTAACGTACCTCCTGAAAACCACCTTACGTTCATGTAAATATTAAATGCAGTTTTGCTTAAAAATCTTTGCAAAAACATTATACTGCTTATTTTTTACATGTATTAGGGTTACTGATATCATGTAACACCCTAATCACACTATTGGGTGTTTGGGCCACTGTAACGTGATATGCCCTAAACTGCCACTGTAATTTCGATAAAACTTCGTGTTTAACGTTAATATATCATGCTGAAATCAGCACAGACATGATAATATTACGGGCAACAACCCAAGGACTGTTAGGCAACAACCATAAAACTGTATGAGCTACTTGCAAGCTATGAGCTATAAGCTGTAAGCTTTGAGCTATACGGTATATAGGCAACTGACTGCCTACGTAACACACTTCCTCAATGGGGAAGAAGGTGGATAGGATTACACACATATCCATTTATATTCCGACCTGGTGATTTCTGATGGATTGCTTTTGATAAAACCACTGCATCCACAAGTAACGTTGAAATCTGTACAACGTTAAATCCACCATCACTAATAAAGTGTAAACTCAGATGGGAAACTATATCCCAATGACTATAAGTTAACTATTGCTCAGCATTTACATCCTCGAGCAAATTCGAAATGCTGAACTATATACATAACATATACCTGATACCATGCTTAATTGCATATCCTGGATCAGAAGATGATAGTTATATAATGTATATATTTCCCACCTGATACACCTTGGCATTATAGCCGTACATAAGAGTGGGAAGGACAAGTGCATCGCAGTGAGACTGGTTAAATATAGTCCCAATACGGAAGGCAGAATCTGGCACCCGAATAACAGCTAATAACTGTTGATTACCACCATGTAAGACCTTCCAAGCGTAACTCCTTTGTCCTGAGATGCAAGTGAATTGTTCGTAATATATTGACATCACGTAAAAGCATTCTGATAAAAACCCTATATATTCATATGAGTTGTCATTACCACAAATGACATGGGTTTCGAATCGTCGAAATGAGTATAACTCCGATGTATTCATTAGTACAGAATAGCTGTTGAGATTATTCCTCCGGCTGGATTATTCATTCACAATCCCTGTACATTCCGGTGACAAAATATTGCACTGGACTGATCACCACATTGGCATAATCTGTGATACATAAGTCATCAGAGAAAGCATTGCAATCAGCACAATGCTGTCTAGACTCACAAAGATGAGTAACAGATATTTTCAGATGTAATGATGGAGGCACAATGTGACCTGCGCTAAGATCATGTATGCACGGACACAACATGACTTGTGCCAATGACGTGGACATATTTTATGCCACGACATCACATCTACATCAATAAATCACTCAGAGAGAAAGTGTTGACATTAGTGTAGCACCATTATACGTATAGTCATGAGGATTTTAAAGAAGACACAGTCTCTCCGATATTGACAAACATGGTACACATATATATATATATATCCATGCTCTCTGATTATATATTGATATCCCACGGCATATGATGATGGTAATAGCAAGCCACTTCGCCGTTGAAGAATAGTGTTGTATTTTATACAGCACATGCATGGGCACTATATGACCCACGCTGATGACGTGAATTCGGGCTGCATCCCAAAGACTGCGATGCACCTTTGGTGCAATGGGCTGCAACCCGAGAACTGCTATCCAGCTTCACAGTAAGCTATCACGTCGTCACATAGAGGTCGGACCTCTGTTGTATTTGAACGGCGCTTGACAACCGCCTAGCAATACACTTCCTTGAGGGGGGAAGATGGTAAGCTAGAAATACAACTAAAAACCAAATAATAATAAAGACAAATAATAAAACAAATAAGTTGCATCATTGTTTTTGTTTTGGTAAGCCTGACTGTATACAGTCAAACCATGCAAAACTCCATGAAGTTGACACATACATCAGCCATGACATACACATGAGCTTGATTTTGAAGACCAAGACATTGTATACATCTGGTCTAGCATGTATATTGACACGGTGCAAGCACTATAGCCTCTGCCACCGATGATCATTGAAAAGGGCAACCATTCCTGATATTTCATACATATCATCTGATTATATCATTAAAGGTGTCAAGATTACTCAATGCAATATGCAGGCTACGGCCTGAGTACAACACCTAGATAGGTCAAAGCCATTGAGCTGACCAATGCAGCATACGTGCTAGCTGCCCTTGAATGCTATACAATAAGCCTATTGCCCTTATGTCTTGATATCTATCCGTGTATTGGCATCTCTTTGAGGTAATTATGCCTACTGAATAAGCCATACCAACCATCTTGTCTTCATTAATCATTACATATCTGATCATATCGCCATTGAGCAATGCCTATTCTGTGAGATTATATATCACGAGGCATTTCATTAGTGCACATTAAACAATTGTAGTGCAAAGATCATCAGCTCTTCATCATACCAAAAGGTTGAGTTGTTGTCAATTGGTTTTTCAGACACCATTTCTCAGAGGACTATTCATCATGAAAGACAGAATCTGTGCAATCATGGCTATTCAGCCTTCGACATAGCGGACACAGCTATTTAGCTTATGACCCAACCGTTGTTAAGCAACCTCCACGCTATATGTCTAAAAAAATAGCAAGCAATCTCTTCGGTCATTCTCGGGCATAGAACAACTAAGCACAGCCAATTCAGGATGTTTTCCCCGAAATTCTCCAAGAGTTACTCATGTTTTCCATGTGTCATGTGAAACAGCCAATATACCGCCCTATGAAGGGAGTCATCTCCTTCAGTGAGGGGAAGTGGTTATGCTGTAAAGTTGACCAATCTGATCATCATAAAAGTGACAGACAGATTTGAAAAAATCGATTGAAACTTGTATTGAAATGACTATTCCTTAAAATAAGGTATTGCACCTAAGGGAATAAAGGTTTCATCCTCTGAAGTAGGAAAAGAGCTTTACATTGACTCTAGTACCTGAATCCAGAATCACATCGAAAATATGTTCTATCCTGTGCATATAGAAAGTACATTAGATTCAGATTCTGAGCATACAAGTGAATTTAAATGCACTCAGGTATGTACTGAGTTGCAACTGTCCAAAGTTTTCATTCTGACATCACTATCTTACTTGTGGAATAGCATATAATGGTATAAACCATCCACATATAGATTGCCATCATACTTGTGGTTCATATCATTCTGGCAAATAAGACACGCATGCTTCATTGAGGAATCGTGACTCTCTGAAAGTTCATTCTGGAATGTTTAGAAATTTGTTGCCTCGACCATTAGGCCACGAAGTCTTGGGAAAAGCCAGACCACCGCAATCCGCAGCTGGTTTCCAAGCGCAGTTCATCCTCATTCTGGAAAGTGACAAAATCTTTATAGTCGTCAACAAGTCACAATTCTATCGGATTGAAATGACACATTCATCATTCATACTTCTTATCATAACAAGTCTCTGAATAGTGTTTGCCCAAAAATAAAATGGGCACCATTGAGATAAGTGATCATGTGCTGAAGAATATACACATATCACTAGGCAATGCCATGTTCTATTCATAATAAATGACATGTCAGTCATCCATCAACTACGAAAATACAACTCGTAGTAAGTTGTCATTACGGACACTTCTTGATTAACTCTCCATTAGCTTCGATACCAAAGTTAACTTCGATACCATCACTGATTTCTTTGTTCATCATGACAATCATTTTCCAGAACCATTGTCTAAGTTGGGTACACTATAGTGATCCTGAACTGACAAATGTATGTGAACTGAAAACCAACAACTGCATTTGACATCATCTGGCATTTGCCACATTTAAAATCGACAGGCATATCGCCAATATGACGTAGAGAGAATCAATGTTCAGATTGACATTGTTACCTCTTAAGCATTCGATGAGTAATCTCAGTCTGATTCTCTATCAAATCATTTTTCACATAACATAATGATTGAATAACATCCTCCATCACCATCTGATTGGTTTGATACACCTCTTTTTGCGAGGGGAGGAAGGTATAGATTCATTCATTTTCATACAGCTGCCACACATTGATTTACATCATTGTGATTTTGCTTGGAAAATTAAAAATCTTATCAAAAAGTTCCAGCATCTGTGTATAGCAGCTATAAAGTTTATGACACGGTACATCATGCCGATTGAAACATCAAATGAAGTCTTATTTGACTTACGATTGACACATGAAGTTCATTATGAAGAAATCATAGATGCATATTTCTCCGGCTCTATCATATATTATGGATAAAGCCTATCGGACACCAGGTGGGAAGGAAGTCATAGCCCGATCGCGTCATGGTGACCTGAAATCGCGACCTGACCTCATGAAGGCGTGACACAAGCGTTGCCACGCTCGTGTCGCCGGCGATTTCTGGCGAAGTACAAACGACCGCTCCCTAGATTCGATGATGCCTCGACTTTTCTTGTTAAATCCCTGAAACTCGACTCTCTGCGCTACAGTTCGTACGATTGGGGCATGCCCGCCGCTGCGGCGGGCATGCCCCATGGTATCCCCCACTGCAAGCTTTAACAAAATTTAACCTTCGCAGCGCCCGCTTTACCTTTACCTCTTACTTCCTTCTTTCTCGCAAAAATGCCAGGCGCGTGCAATGACCCAGATGCTGCTGAGGAAAAATATATTCAGAAAGTCTTAAACCGCACGCGACGACATGAAAAAGATGCTGACGGCTGCTGGTTGGTCGACCACTGCGTCGACTGCAAGTTCGACTTCATGAAGAGTCGAAAAGAAATCGAACGCTGTCGCAGGCATCATGAGGGACCGAACTAGTACACCGTCGTGTTCCCAGCATGCGGCGACTGCATGGTGGAGTACACCTACGTCGCCAAACGTCGTGATGTAACCACGAAGCATGTTGTATGGTACGCATGCTAACCTGCCTGCCCTACTTTTCGTCAGCTGCTTGCTTCAACCTCATCGTACATTTCTTTTCTTCCAGGATCAAGTCGCGGCACCCGGATACCGGGCTGTACACCGTTCAAGACGCCGACCCCCCCCACGCGATCCATGAGCGCGTGGCCTTGGAGTATCATTTCGCCAGGAGTGACTTCAAGGTCCACCGCGGCAGCAGATTGGACCAGGAGGGGTTTAGCCGCGTCGAGCGGATGACTGGGCACTCCCTGATTCCCACGCAGGTTCACCCAGCCGCAGGTAAGAACATCGCTTCTACTTGCCTTTCCCTCATCGTCTTCTTTTTTTCTTTTATTCTTTTATTCTTTTAAAGAACGCATCTTTCCTTCCACAGATGCTGGTCCGCCTCAGCAGCCTGGCGCGGCTGCGGTCCAAAAAAAAAGGAAACGCGAAGACAGAAACGGTATTTCCTTTCCCACAGTCACCGTATGCATCTTTGGTTTCCTGCGCTGTCTTCTTTTAAGTAAATCTGTCTACAAGGGGTTTTCTTCTGATACTAAGAAGTTCTTCAAGTAAGGGGTTTTCGCCTGATACCTACTGTGTGTGCCCCTTCAGCACAAGTGAAGCGGCAGGGTGGGGCAGCCCAACCAGCTTCTGCTGCTCATGCTGCTGCAGGTGCGTGCCCGCCTGCCCCTAGCATGCCCCATGGCCCAAGGTTGCCCTGTATGCCCCAAGCCCCAGGGGATGCATGCCCCAAAGTTGCCCTGTATGCCCCAAGCCCCAGGGTATGCATGCCCCAAGGATGCCCTGTATGCCC